>VXBJ01006941.1:354613-377575 GCA_013400055.1 Nycticryphes semicollaris
AAAAAAAAGGTTTCCACAGTTCATTAAACTCTTCTTTTACTGGCAGACAATTCTCTTCAGGGTTTTTGACAGAATGGAAAGCTTCTTCTCTCTTTGGTGTTCAAATGAACAATACTCCCAAAATGAATCTAAAGAGACACCGCCCTTTAAACATGCTCAAAAATCTCTTTGAAATCAGTAACACGGCAACGTTAAAGTAAGTAATTCAGAGAGCATTGAGGTGTACAACTCAAGTTCTCTGAAGTCATTACAAAATGCAAGACGTTTTTAAAAGTTCAAGAATAGCATTCTAGCACTGAGAAATAAATAGTACAGTTTAAAATTCTCACTTAAAATCATATTACATAGAGCTGGGTTGTTTTAAAGGAACATAACCCTCTCATAATGATTTTTTTTTTCCATGCAGTGTTGTTTATTTCAAGAAGTCATGCGATATAAACAAGATTTTACTTCAACTGGCTTTTGTAATGTAGCTTTGTACAGACGTTTTACTTGTAAGTTAAGAGAAAGGACAGAGGAAGAAATCATCTTGAAACAAAATGTGCATTATGTGGGTAACATCATTCAACCCATTTAGACCGTTCCTGCTTAACACAGGAAAATTAGGCAAACTGACTCCTAGCCAGCTTTAAAAGAAGAAACATCACAGAGCTATAACCAACAAAATATTATCAAATTCAATAATGCAGAACTGAAAAACGCAATACTGTTGTTATTTGCTGGTAGTGAGATGCAGAACATGCAGTGGTTTGGGGTTTTCTTTTAAAACAGTGCACTGAAATTTCTTGAGCATGAGAGGTGCTACACACACGTAACGCTCAATTCAGTTCTAGCTGAGCCTTAGGATAAAGTACTGCAGGAAAATCGGGGATTATTTCCGTCTCCACATTTCATTATCAAGTTATGCTAAATATTTCTCTCACAGCCCCACCACCAAGTTTCCTGATAAAGCCATACTGAATTCCTGCAAAACTTTATCATTTTCTTCCAGCAAAACAGTAGGACTGTCAGATGAACTTACTCTTTTCAAGTACGTTCATCTTAAATACCCTTTCAGAGTGTCGCACGTCAAGTTTGAAACAGGAGCACAAGAAAACCATGAACATAAAATCTATAACCACCTCCGAGGACTTCAGACTGATTTCAAGCATAAAGGAAAACTGCTTATCAAATTGTGCAAGCTAGATCAGAATACATTCTTTGCAAATATGCTTTTAAAAATATGAAAGATACTGCATAAGGAATTCAATATAGGTATTTGTATGTAATACAGATAAGTTTTTTTTAAAAAAAAAAAAAACAAATAAGAAAACTTTTGGTCACCAAAAGTTTGTTTACCTGACAATTGTGGTAGGAAGCAAGTGATATCCCAAAACAAAGAATATCAAATGCTATATATTTTCTTAATTATATGCTTTTAAAACCAGAGCCGTTGACAACTAAAATTTGAAAAACATTCATCATATGATGCCTTCTGAACTGGCTGGGGTGGGAAGCACCAGTTAAAAAAAAAAAAAAAATCCCACTTTGTTTGGATGCAGAGAGAAGAAAAAATCCTTATTTAAAACCAAGTATATAGCAGTACTATAAAGTGCCTGTTTGAGGAAACACATCAACAGATGTTTTCCTTGTGCAAAATAGACATTTTTCAGCTCAGAACTTTGGGACACGTACGCTACCCAGAGCTTGTGCTGGCGCGTTACCTGCAATTTCAGCAATTCAATAAAACTTCTAATTTGCACAGCCACAATTATTTTGTGTGATGCAAAATGTTCTCCACCCCCAACTCAGCTTTGGGGGCATGGGCTGAAAAATAACATCATCAGACAACTCTGGGTTTCGTTTTCTCACGTCTGAATTTTTCTTTCAACTCATTTCCTCATTGTGCGTGTTTACTTTTGACTGAAAAAGTCCCTTACTGAAGGCCATATGAAATACATTCTCTCCCAGGGAACAGCAAAACCACATCACAAACCGCTGTAAGACACTGTTAAAAAATGTAAAAGCAGCATTTCGGATCAATCTAAAGCCTGACAGAGATCTGTCTCTGCTTTGAAATGCAAGAGGTCTTGAAATGGCTTTATTATCAGAGAGTGGATGTTTAAAACGTTTTGAAACTTAAAAAGAAAGGTGCCTAAAAGTTAACAAAAGGAAGCTGAAGCAGCCCAAGTTACTGCCACTTTCAGTTTTAGGCTCAGATCCACCTCCAGCCCGGCACAGACACTACAAGAACACAAACTGCACAGGCAGGAGAAAAAGCCCATCAGCCTGAGCCGGCATCGGTGCTGTAATCACTGCAATGCAGCAGAGCCACACCAACCCTGCAGCAGGTAAAGGCTCTAGCTATGGCAGCGAGGGAAGTTAAAATACACACACCATCCCTCTTGGTCTCGTGGTAGAGTGGCTACTGCCTATCACTGAATTGCTAATACTGAATTTAAGCCTTTTGGTGCCAAGAGCCGTCCCAGGCTCCAGCTGGAGTTCTGACCAGGGCCAGAACAGAGAGTATTTCTCTGTAAACCACAAGGCTTCAAATCAAAATTTCCAATAAAAGCAATCACCCCAGAACACCACCGGTCCTTCCCCGCAAATTTGCCCTCCCTCCTAGTCCACTATTTTGGCAGTCAGTTATCTCTTCTATGCAAGAGGAGTTTAAATATCTCCAAGGAGGAGAGAAGAAAATAGGTACAACACTTCTGAGAACAAGTATGAATTACATCTAAATCAATATAACAGATTTAAGTGACTTAAATAAAACACATGTACATTCAAAAAAAAAAAAAAAAAAAAGATATATATTTGCCTATTTTAGAGAGAAGGCGCCAAGAGTTTATTTGATCTGAACTGTCTCTTGTAGGAGAGGTATTCTGAATGTACCAGTGCACAGCTGGTCTGACCAGCCAGGAAGTTCGTGTTGCAAAGGAGTCCTTCTTGGATAAAACGTGTAATCAGGCTCATAGTTCAAGAGACAACTCAATGATGCCATGTAGATATCCGCAAATCTGGAGAGACGTCTTAAGAAATAAGTTGGATTCTCATCGGTTCTGAATAAGCTTCCAAACTGCGCGTTGAAGAAATTCCTGTTCATCTCCCTGGCCCCCCCAAAAAAAGAAAACAAGTAGAATGAAGCGAACATACCTGCATACATCTCTTTACCAGCATCCAGAATCTGAAGCAAGCTGTTCCTATAATCTCTTCTACACGTTATTCTCTTGCCATTGCACTTCAAACCACATAAACGCACCACATTTTTGCACCCCTTTCACATATGCAGCCCAGATGTAGCAATCACAGCAGTGAACAGAAGAGCATCACACTTCTACCACTAAAACTAGTGCTAAGTTGCTTCTGCCTTCAGAAACTTGGCATCTCAAACTTTCCTTCCTAGAGACTGTGAAAAAAAGACTTTTGCCTTCATCTAAGTCCTAATGACATCCACTTGTTTCAAAGATAAAAGATCTTTCTAAAAAAAAATGCAAAGATTTGGCTTAATGCACACAAAAAGCTTAAAGACATCTTGGAATTAACTTTCATTATTAGCCACTGCATTGTACCATTCCCATTTTATTTACAGCCACATTTCTGGGGAGGGCTGCTGGTGGTACAGCTGCTGGCCTGGCCAACTGTGCACTTCACACAGCCTGCATTTAGGGATTGCTCCTTCATGGTAATAGATTTTTGGAGTTTTAGACCTATTACCTATCACTGTGATCAATCCACTGATAAAACCAGCCTAGTGCAGAGCCCAGTTTTTGTGTATTCTAAAACACATTGCACGTAATCTGAAGAAACCATCCACAGAAACTGAAGAAGTGACCTAAGTCTTGATACAGAAACACATTTTTAAACCATGCAGAAGTAAAACTGTGTAATCAATAGCAACAGTGACAGCTGAACACAGAGGGATGGGAGAACTGAGATGAGAAGGAAAAGCATTTGACAATAATGTTACTCTTCCATGCCAGAAAACTCACATCTGTTTTAGAGAAGGGGAACAAGGAAAAGGGGTTCATGCACAAGGGTCAGAAGGGAGAAGAGCTGCAACCAGCAACAGGTAGAATATTGCTTTGGACAGATGATTTTAGACGGTCTGTAACTACCAGGGAATATAAATCACAGTTGGGGAGAAATTCTGAAGAAATTATTCCGTGGAAGGCATCAAATAGAACACTCAACTTGAAGTATATTGCAAATTTTTCATCTCCCATGTCTTACCTCAATGCCTTCCTTTCCTTCTTCCATTCTTCTAAAATCATTTGTGAATCAGGATCACGGTGAACCTGGAATGTAAAGTAAGGATGACAAGTAACTAGGGATGCCCTCTTAAGTGAGCTTTTCCATTACTAAATCCTTATCAGGACAAAAGCATGGTTCAGAAATCAGTACACAGAAGCTATCCACGTGCATTTTAAACAACAAAGCAGGAATCAATCCAGGCTGACCAGTGGAAGAAGGGTACAAGATTTTGAGAAAATTTTTATTCACTGGCCACATAAATAATTGCATTTACTTACTACAGTCAAACTGATAAACTTTACAGAGACAGAAAGCATGTGCAACATCAACGTTCAGCATTTAGAAACTTGGTGGGATCCCTTCTGCTATACAGAGCCGATTACACACACATGAGAACAAACCTGCATGTGTTCCAGTAATCCTGTCAAGGTTTGCAGCCAGGTCACGGTTTGAATGTACTTCTCTGTGTTCATGATTTTAATCTCTGATCGTAACTCTGGAATAATTGCACCAGTGCGCCAGCCATGCTTCAGGGTCAAATCCTATTTACCAAGAATTACAAAATATAAGTATTAGCCTTAAAAAGAACTATTTCAAAGAACTGAAGAATTTGAGCATTGTTTATCCCAAAGGGGCACTAATTTAATTGCTTCTTACGTATAAGCAGAAATATTAAACTGCGGCACTTAACTATGCCAACAGGCAACAGAATTCAATTTCAGAGTAAGCTTCAAATCCCACATTGTTAAAGACAGAGGGATGAAGAACACATAGGCACTTTGCAAATAAAGAACAATTCATTAAGTTTAAAACAAACAGTAGGAAATTCCAGAGGATAAGATCTCTGCTGCTGACAGAAGCATCTAGAGGAAACCATGTGTTGGCAAAAAAAACCAGAGCTGAATCCTCCCTCTTTTTGCCCTCAGCCTTCTGAAGCATCCAATTTTACTTTTCTTCTTAAAAAGCAGACTGGGGCAAAAATGCTAACATCTGCTGCTGCTGAAACACCTTACCACAGCTTGGCAGTGGCAAGTCATATCCAGGCGTTCATACTCAATCAATTACAAAAGGGCTAAGTGGTGATCCCTTACTCTAGACTGACAGTTAACAGGACATTTGTCCATAAGGCAGTAAGAAAATGCCTGGATAGTGGGCCTACAAACCATAGCAATATTTTGGGAAGAAAGAAAGTTCACCATTAGTGACAGGAAGATTGCCTCCTGCCACTCAAAACAGAAGTTCATTCAGCTCTTATTACACTTGGTAGTAAATGTCATCCAAATCAGCTACATCCTGTACGTCTGAATATCCGTGTTTACTCTCTCTTACATCTGACACAATCAGTATCTAGATCAGGAACACAAATTCACACATTCCTGAGAGCAGTTTGTAAACAAGTTAAATGGTACAAGTCAGGTGGAAAACATGGTTGGCTTTTTACAGCACCAATTTCCTTCACTGCAAGAAAAGCAGTATGACTTAACTACCATCTTAAATTTGGTTCCATTTAGAAATCTCAAATGGACGTGTGCTATATTGAATAACTAAGGAGAAAGAGCAGCAAACTAACAAAAAGCCTCATCTCTTATCCTATTTTGTGAAAATAAACTACTTACTGCCAAGTCACTGTAAATGTGATCACCAAAGTAGAGAACCTTAGAGCCCCTCCAGCCAGTAAGCTTCAGAAATTCATACAAGTTACCCTGCAGAAAGAATGACACGTACATTCTAGCAGTATGCAACACACACCATCACAGGTATGAAAAAAAAGAATTTAGCCTACCCCTAGAAATATTTTCATATCAAGAATCTTGTCCTCAGTTTATGTATTATGAATCCCAAATTTTATAGGTGATTTCAGTAATACTATCACATCAAGAGGCAAGTAAAGTGCAGATATACAATACCAACGATGAATTTATACCACTTCAATGATTAAAAGAATTATCTTTTAAAATGTGTCTACTTTTTAAGAGTCTTTATGATAGCTAAAGCAGCTTGGGATTCTAGGAAATAGGTATTAAATTTGAACTGAAAGAGTTTATTGAAAGCGTACCTGTTTGTAAATCTGACCTTTCTGCAGCTTGTGAATTTTGTCCCAAAGCAACACTCCCCTTTCATTCACCTTCCGAAATGGTCTAGAATCAAATTATATACTATTGTTACATTGCTGTAGAAATTCCGTCACTTCACTTTTTAGGAGGAGATTAAAACTTTAATGATAACGAATATTCGTCTTTCACAAGGAAAACGTGCTCTCTTTGGTAATAGACAGAAAAAGCACAGTGCCAAAACACCCGCATTAGCCACGGAAATGCAACGTGTCTATCCATTATACCTATAACATTTATAATGGAGCTTGAGAACAGCTGTTGAGAACTAAGGCAGGGATTCCAGACAGAGAGGAAGAAACATTATGAAGTTTTCTGCCATTAAGAAGGAGAGAAAAAAAGACAAAAGAACTGAAGATATATAAAAATCTTGCCCAATACCTCATTTTGCACAACATCTTAAGAAGGGGGCAGAGGACTAGGGGCAAGACATACAGCAAATTTATTTTTTAAAATTAATTGAACAAAACAAACAAAGGAGAAAAAACATCCCACATCCCTCTATATCACTTCCAAATCATAAGTACACATAAAGGAACAGGTGTTTTTCAAGTGCAAGAGTAGTGCATATGCATTACAAATGTGTTTACTTAATTGAACAATTAGTCCAAATGCGCCAGACTATCAGCCCGTCTGCCCTTTAAATATCATGTGTGACTAAAAATAAAACCTGAAAGACACTTCCAGATAAGGGGCTGATTCCGGAAGACATCAAAATTTCTCAGGCTTATCAGGAAAGGAACACACTTCACCAACTTACAAACTAAAATGCTAAAAACAGCTTGTATGACCCTAACTCAGCCCAGTAGACCTGTAATAGCTATGGGAACTTTCTTCAGTAAGAAACTGTAAACATTTGGACTTCAGAATTGGGCGTTGCTGCATTCTGTAACAACCTTAAACAGGACTTCATGAAGTATGACTTCATTTTAAATTGCATCCGAGTTAAAATATTTCATAAGACGCTCTATAGGCTCACTTGGAATAAACTGCTTGAATAATTCTTTACTGACTTAAATACGCACCTTCGCTTATCATTGAAGAAGTTTGGCTTATCAGCCTGTACAATGACAACATCAAAGAGATCCCTCCAGTCCTTGCCAACTATAAACTTCATGCCTTTGTCCCTAAAAAGGGCAGAAGAACATTAACAGCGAAGTGTAAAAGGAGGGCAGATATCCATGCAATAAAATTAATTACATTAGAGAACCTCATCCTCTGCATCCTTTAAAAACATACAGCTGAACAGCAAAGAAACTTACACAAAGCTGCTGGGACTGTTTGTGATGAGAAACATCTTCTTGCCATGATCAGCAAGCTTTGCTAACACTGCACGAGTTTGTTCAGCATAGCAGATGTATTTCTCTGTAGGGGTTGGGGAAAATACAATATTAATTGAAAAAGTTTTTCATGAGAGTTTTCTCTGCATTCAATCAAACGTTCAGAACATAAGGTTATACTTAAAGTATAGGCAAGTGGAAGTAACTCTGTCAGGCCTTAAAATTTAGAATTTTTAATCTCAAATAAGGAAGACAAAGATCATTATACTATCAGTGAAAACAGGTTTGTCAGATGATGTCATCTGTACTTACCAATATCTGCTTCAATTGCTCTGTACATTATTCCTTTGATGTGGACATCCCTGATTGAATCCTGTCAGGAAGGCAAGAGAGCACTAAAAGAACTGAAAAATCTTTTCAAGTACAAAAGCTGTGCTCACCGCACAGCAGTAGTAATTTGTTTTTAAAGCAATTCCTTTCTCCGAGTTACACATTCAACTTTACAGAAATGCCATGTGACGTTCATTATGCGTACGTCACAACGAGACAAAGAGTAGTCCTGTCCTTGAAGAAACTCACTTCATTTGTACATCTGGGCAGTACAAAACTGGACAGCACAGGGGCTCTTTTACATAAGGACTGTGAAAGGGCACTCAGAAAGGTGAAGTGGGGTGAAAGCTCTGCAGAAGCAGTCTCATCACAGATTTCTAATGACCTTTGGAGCAGANGCATTAAGTCAGATAGATTTTAGCTTATGATCACTCCCAAATCCCCTTATTAAGAAAATAAATTTATGAACAGATGTGAAGAGATGAAAGAAGGTAAATGCTTAAGCAAAGCATCCACAAGGTGCTCTGAAGGCCTTTGGCAGCTCTCCTGAGCCAGCTCTCCACCATGCCACTTTGCTTAGGACACTGGTACTGCCATTTTTGTACTTAGGCGTGGTATGTCCTAAAAATCCTACAAAAATTTCACTATAGGGGTTCCAAAATGTTGGTAATGCTGAGCAGTACAGAAGCTTCTACAAACACTTCAGCAGAAATTACAAGAATGAGCCTTCTGACTCCATGTAACCATAGGCAGAAGAGAAAATTACTCTGGAGGTCAAAAGTTTCTCAAAACCTCTCTCATCTATTTGGGAAAGTGAGAAACTCAACATTCAGATGCACCACATATACTGAACAGCTACACGAGTTTATTACATGCCAACAAGGAGCCAGGAAAAGCTTTTGGATGGAAAACTTGTGCGGACAAATGCCATCAACTTGAGCATGACCTCTTCTGTTCTTAAATAACCATGACATAATTTTATCTGCTCTGCAGGCTACATCCTGAGGAATCAAGAGGGTCAATTTACTCTTGTCATTATTACTAGATTTTTCTGGAGAAGGAAGTGAGGAAAACAAGCAAAATAGATATATCAAAAGTAAGAGACAGAAAAAAAAAAAGAGACTAGTGAAGACACAGAAACAGCACAACTGAAAGCTCCAAACTGTAAGTCCCTTTTTGCCTGTTACAATTCCTGCTACTGAGAAAAATTCTTTAGTAAGAATGAAAAGAAGCTTTATGGACCTACAAGAGCTTCTTCATTTTCCCCCAACCCATCCCTCAAACCTACAAAAAGAGCAACAGCCCTAGAATATCAGATTTTAAAAAAAAATTAAATTATTCTGTGTTTCTATTTCAAGGCCTATATTCATTTTACTTATGTTTTTATGGTCATTATAGCAATAATTACTCTATACAAAGCTTTAAGTTGAGGTATCTCACTGGAGCCGAAACAACAGGTTGAAGCTTACTGAAGTGCTCACAGAGAAGACACACAAGTGTCGTTTACCTAGATCTTCAAAGCTAGTACCTTGACATCTTTGTATAGATGAACAGGCTCATAGTCTATGTTGTTTTTCAGAAAATATTCATTCACACAAGAAAGGAGTGTCATTTCTGGCAAGGAAAATATATCCATGAATTGCTTCATTGTATTTCCTTGTGAGCTCTACAAGGGCAGGAAGAAAAACAGAGGAAAAAAAAAAAAAAAAAGTCAGTCATTTCTCAGAATACTCTCATTCATTTAAGATAAACACTTCAGCTTAGTTGCAGATATTCAGCTTTTGCCATCACTGTTCACATGGCTTTAGATTCTCTTTGAACTAACAAATTTCCAGTCAAATAATTCAACAAAAAGGGTGGCTTTGTTTTAAGAATTAACAATGAATAATTACTCTTAAAAGCAGTCCATTAATTAATAAACATATAAAAGACAGTGCTCAGCTAAAAGTCAAGAGAAGGACTTAGGGGCCTTCATTGGAAGTCTGTACTTCTATAAATAAGAGGCACTGGGTATTGTGGTGGAGCTGGTGGAGGTTTTGGTTGGTTGTTAGTTTTTTTAGTAAATGGATTAGGATTGCAAAACAATTTACCTCCTTGAAAAGATAGAATAAAAAGTTGTAAGACTCTACCATCTCTGTTCCTCATGCAGGAACAGAGGAAAAGATTTCTGGTCTGTAAAAGCTGTAACTACAGTTAAGTTTCACAAAAGGAGAGAACTTCATTATACAAGAGCAAATACAAACCAAATACTTCTCAAGACAAGCAGCAGTAAAGCAATCTTTGCTCAAGACAGAACACTAGTCAAGATCAGAAACAGATCAGTTGAGGTTGCAAGGGAACTCTGGAGGTCATCTTGTCTAAGCCCCCTGCTCAAGCATGAACACCTACAGCCAGTTGTCCAGGACCTTGTCCAGATGGCTTCTGAATATCTCCAAGGATGGAGATTCTACAACCTCTCCAGGCAACCAACTTGTGCTAGTCCTCAGTCACCCTCACAGTAAAGAAAGTGTTTCCTGATGTTCATAGGAAACCTCTTGTGTTTCAGTTTGCCTCCACAGCCTCCTGTCACTGTCAAGATCAAAGAAAGCATAGACCTGCAGAGATCAAGATATCCCACAGGGAATGCCAGGCCAATGTTCAGAACTGCTACAGAGACCAGATTTGGGAATTCCAAGTTCATGTCATTAAAATAAGAACAAACGTGAGAACAATAAAATGCTCCACAACAGGAAAGATGAGCCCTTCATGCCAATGTGGAATTAACACCCACAAGTAAAAATGGTAAAATAATCTTGTTTTTTGCTAAAAAGACAGCATCATTCTTCATTTAGGAAAACAAGATCAACTTTCCCCACAAAGTCAAATCCTAAACTTAAAAGCTTTATCTTTTAGTATTCATCAAATCCTCTTACTGTCACTACGCCAGCTTGTATGCAAAAGCCACCTCTGCACATGTACTTGCTGCTACATCAGCTAAGCCATTAGTCCACTGGGAAGAAGTACATAGCTGGGGGAAAGGCGCCAGATATGCTTCGCTTCCCAGTCTTTATCAGATTTGCTGTGCAACACTGAGCAAGTCACTTGATTTTTCTGTGTTCCACTTCTTGGTCTGTACGACTGGGCAAGAGAACAGTGAAAGAAGAAACTACAGCAACTTGGAGAAAGAAAGGATTTGTCACTTTTGAAGGAAAACTTCACATCTAGAACTGTAAATCTATCATGTATTGAGAACAGATAACTGCTAGTAAGTACAAGAACAACATGCAAACAGCACCACCCCCATAAAAAAAAAAAAAAAAAAAAAAAATCATTTTTAAAGAGCCCTTTGTGGTTTTACCTTTCCATAAAAGTCACTCATTTGTTCTAAAGGGACATGGGAACCATCATACATTGCAATAACTTCTTCATCCGGGACAACGCTGAGACCTCTGGAAAATAACATTAGCTTTAGTTCAAAGGTCAGATTAAAATTTTCAAGTAATTATCAAATGAAGGTCTGACAGATTAACACTTAGATCTGCAGCTTATTAAAATACTAATAATGTCATAGGAACTCTTTCGACTGTAAGTTAAGACAGCATCTTTCCTTACAGAACAAGTAACATTTTAACAAGCTGACGCACACGGAACACATTCCAGTTTTAAGTCCTTTTTTACTTTCTTACAGGAAAAGAGCTAATTAGTCTGCATTGAAACTACGCCTCGAGGGTTTGTAAGAAGTAGTTAGAACTTCCAGTTTCTTTACACAAAGTAATTCTTCACTCTGCCTTTGTTTCATACAGCACTGATGATGCGATAGTGTTTAAATCAGATTATTCTGCAGCATGACCTTGAAGATTCAAGGGAAAGAAAAACATACACAAATCTTTAACTAAATAAGAATTTCTTTTAAACTGTACCAACAATTCAGTTTCCCAAAAATTAAGATTACTTGAAGGATTGTTGACAAGCAATTAAAATATAAAAATATAGCAACAAATAGGGAAGAAGGAGACATCATCTCTCTATAGAGTTTCTTTATCAACTATTAATACAAAAAAAGGCTTTGGTTTGGTTTTGAATGTTTACTGTACCAAGCGTGTTGCACTAAAGTATCCAAGAAACTGCAGGCGTGCAAACATCCTCACCAGAGGATGCAGAAGCGTTGAGGTATTGCTTAAGATTAAAGAACACAAATGAAAACAAGATCACCTGGTCCCTTTTTTTCCCCAGACTACTTATGGTGTTTTGCAGCCTTGCAAGACAGACAGATATTCCCGTGCCTCCCTTACTTGATCTTACCCAGAAGTGTTGTGAGGCATTAAAAAATTAATTAAGATCTCTAGTACTTTCAGTGTTTTGCATCCACACCAGCTTTGCAGGGGAAGGGCATGATACATGAACCCCCTTGGCTCTGCTGTAGCAGCAGAGTCCCATGTCAACTAGCTCCTTTACTGCACCTCCTAATCCTGCATCAACTTGTGCTACTGCTGGTGGGACTGCAGCATTCATGCTCGTATTGTGCACAAACATGACAGGTAATACTCTGGTTTTATAAGATACGGAAGTCAATGTCACCCACTCCACAGGAGTAAACACAAAGAAATGCAACCAAAATGCAATACGATCGGAACTGAAGACCGACCCATCCTCTAGTCTGCAGACAGCTATGCCAAGTGGTGTTTGAACGCTGCTAAGGAAAACACTCATGGATCAGGAGCTACTTAAGCACAAATCAAAAGAGGACAATAGACATACATGAAATCTAGAGAGGAAAACGACATTACAGGCAAAGCTGTAGATTAATTTTACCAGAAGACCCATAGCCTTGACACAAGTCACAGTCCAGCTATAAAACTACAAAGTTTATTTTATGCCACTGACAGTGTGGACAGATGCCACTGAAAGCATCACAGTTCACCTACAGCAGTGCTCCCACCACTGCTCTTGGAGACGTGCACTGTTAGAGGGAAGCCAGAATTGCTTACACCTCTCAGTGCAAAATGAGGTTGTTACAGCTGCTGCCTTCAGCTGTATAATTGACCTACACACACAGAGAACAGACAGAAGGTTAAAATTAAGAACTACAGATATGCAGCAACTAACAGCAAGTGTTGGTATAGAAGATAAAGGTAATCTTACTTTAAGCAAAATTAAGAGAAACTATTTAGCAAAACTGTAGCTTTCATTTTTGCCCTCACACACACTGACAAGTACCACTCACTACTACAAGACCGTAAGTCTGTCCAGAATTACTTTGGGTGACACAGAGAACAAGGGACACCAGCTCTTCACCTCTAGAATTTTATTGACCAGTAACCGTCTGGCCTCGGATGTGCCTTTTGTACCAGGAATTGACAGCAACTGTGATCTTCTGCCTCTTTGTTCTGTCCCACTCCAAGTCATAGGGCAACACCGCTGATGGACTTACCACCTATTCATCTTCTCGTTTAGGTCACTGTACACTTCCAGTCATACCATGGTTCTTCCTGACATCATCTCTTAAAGCCTTCAGCCTCTTTTTTGCTCCCTCCATCCACCTATAGGTGTCTGGAGAAGCAGCATGCAGATGTGATAATATCCTGATAACCAACTGATCCAGGCACCACCACCACATGCCACCCTTTTTTTCCTTCTATTAACACTTCTTCTGGTGCTCTCACACATACACATTTCCATTCATACCAATCTTAATATTTCTGATACATACCTCTACAGATAAATGTAGCTTTGATTACTTCACCTTGCCTTTAATCTAGCAAACTTTATATTTTTCACTGTGAAAAATGCTAAAGACAACAGCCTTTTTAAACAAGTCCTACAAACAGTGACCTTCACACTCAGTTCTCTAGTTCCCTCCTAGTCCTGTATAAATGATTCCTTCAAAAACCACAGGAACAAGCTTTGTAGGTTGAAAGATACAATAATTAATTATTCCACATCAATGTGTACAAAACACACAAATAAATGGTAGAAAGTTTCATTCAGACTCTGATGATACAATACAGAACACATTGTTGACAGTAAGAGCCTAACGCTGGACCAGGCCACCTTGTTTCCTCTTTCATTTTCCTTCTCTTCCTCTCCCCTCTCACAAAGGGCGTCTCAGACTAAGTCATAAAAGAACAGATCAACAGCTACAGCTGAATCATTTACCTATCTGCCCAACTGGCAAACAAAAAGAACTAATCAGCACATTGTCATCACTTCATAGTGCCATACACAGTCCCCCACAGCAAATCACATCAAGGTTGCATTATCTTTTAGCCCCCAAAGAAAACTTTTTGTCCAATTATATTAAGGTGCTTAGACTTGTTGTTTAATGTAAAATCTGGTACCGAGCGTGGTGTTCATGTCAGTCAAACGCCTACTGCTTCATTACAGCAAACTGAGCCATACTCAAACTCTTTGTACTAAAAAAATCTGATCACAGACAGGATGTGCAACAAAGCATAGCACAGAGATTCCCAGTTCTACATCAATTTAGTAAACTCAAAAAGTGTCAGGCTACGTGGACAGAAAGCAGTTGAGCTCCATTCTGCAAGTATGATGTGGCTGATGTGTCCAAACTTAAAAGCTGTGGTGCAAACACAGCAAGACCTCTCAAAGGGTCTCTACAACCACACCGAAGTCATGCTGACGGGCACCCTGTGACAATTATTTACATAGAAAGCAACAGTGGAGAAGTCAGCAGCGTATTTTTAGCTGTCTTTCAGCACAATTTAACAGCCGGAAGCAAAGTGAGTCAGCACTATGTGACCAACCAGCTTGCCAACTTCCCCAGCTCTGAACTGGAGAATCAGCTGTACTGTATCGGTCACTAAACATGTGTGCCTGTTTGTGTGTGCACACAGAGGTGCAAAGAAAGCCCCTTCCAGTAAGATCAGAATATTAATTCATCGCTGTGCTTTTCAGGGAAACATTCCTTATATGAACCTAAGAGAACCTACTATAAGAACCTACTAATAAATGCAATTGAGATATCAAAAAACCAAAAGTATACATTTTTATTATAAAGAGGAAAGCATTTTACCCACCTGTAAACTGTTCCCAACTGAATATAATGAAAGGCATCAATCTTCATTAATAATGCCTTGTGAGGAGGGGAAAAAAAAGAATCATTTTTTACCATGTCAACTATTTGACATTTTAATTATAAAAATTAAAGCAATTTTATCTATAACCTTTCTGTCTCAAGAATGTGCAAGTACCTTCACTTCAACTTCCCTCATAGCTTCCCAAATACTTTTATCATTGGTTTTTACCTAGAGCTTGCCAAATCACCAAGGAAACATTGTCCAGTGACCTGACCTAAGTCATGAAGAAATAACTTTTCCTACTTGCAGATGTCTGCTGAGGTTTATTCTATTGCATTCTAAGTTATCTTCCTTCCCCACTCCCACTGCACCCCCCAATGAGAACACTCATAACATTTTATGCTTAAGAGCTATTTAAAAAATAAATAAATTAGAAAAATCAAGCTTGGTGAGAAAAGTATGAAACAAAATCCTTACACATCAACACAGAGTGAAAAGCTGGAAGACTTAAAAGCCTTTCTTATTTTCTTTGTCTAGGGTCTCAATGCTACATAACTCATCACAAAGTTATACGTACCCGGTGCACATCATAATGAAGTCCTCTGATTGCAAAGTTAGGATCATAATCATATTTCCTTATTTCTGCGGGATACTAAGAAAAAAGAGCAATTATTTTATTTTAAAACCATAACAAAAACAAATTAAAAATGTTTCTGCAGAATTTGTAAAGACTTCGTTAGTTACTAAGAGGCTTTCTGATAAGTTGGTGAGATTTGCAGGAACATACATACAGTGCAAAACCAGTCAAACATTTTTCCAAAATCCAAGATAAATGTGTTAAATTTAAATCAAGCACAGTACCTAAAGCTGGACATTCAGGTGCTCTGTAGAATTCACCTTCGAACATTAGCCTCTTGTTCAAAGTTATTTTAATATATGCACTTTTAAAAACAAACTAAATTTTATTAACTTCCTAAAATTTAATAGCTGAGTTATCTCACACTGTAAAATCTCCCCATGAAACAAACTATATGAAGAGACTCCAACAAAACCTTCTAGCTAGAAACCCAAGAACATGGCCTGATTTATACAGGTACCTGAACTTTACTGCTCCCTTCAACTTAAAAATCAAAGAGAGCATCATCAAAAGCGCAAAAATAAAATAAAATAACTAAAAAAAAAAAAACAACAACAAAAAAACCCCCAACCTCTTTGGCATTTTCAAGAAATAAAAGCAGCAAAGCTATCTGTTTTGACTCCCTCAGTGTGGTTCATACTCCTGATCTTAGATTGTCAAGTTTGAAATATAGACCCCAGAAGTGTTTAAAGACGTGGTTCGCTGAAAATAAGTCCAGATGGGGAGGAAGGAAGAATCCCCTAACAGGGACTTTCCTCAAGGTACAGTGTGTCACAAAGATCAGATCCTGAAAGCAAGTCAGGCATTAAACACCATCAGGGTGAGTGACTTCAGGAGAACACCACAGTGACACAACTGTATTTACTCTGGACAGCACTTGTAACACCTTGTCATTACAGATGCACAAGAATTGAATGTCTAGGTCATGCATTCTTCTCTCCAATTCTTTATAGAGAGCATAGATGGCTCACACCATCTGTTTATAGAGGTTTCTAACATTTTTCAGTATAAGCCCATTTTCAGTCGATTGTAATTTTGTCCTGCTTTAAGCATAGGTTAGCCAGGAAAAAACGGTTGTGTGCCTTCGGCTAAGGGTTTTGTTCATTTGTTTTTGAAGGGTTAAAATGCTTCAGTGATTTCTGACAAGGCCTGAGAAAACTATAATTTCTTTGATTAACTGACTGAAAGGCAATCCTTCATTTCCCTCCCACAGGCTACAACAGTCTTAGAACTCGAGAAATCCATCTCGGGCACATTCTCCACCTTTGTTACAACAGTCTCCATACATATCTGGCTAATGTATAAGCCTTTGGGGGAAAAAAGTAGATTATACCGCTTCAACAGAGTTTCTAGCTACTTTTTAAAAAAGAGGAATAAAAATTGCAATTTGTCCACAAAGGTTTTATCTCTACTGAAGAGGACTTGATCTGCAACTGCTGTAGATTGTGCCTGAACTGAGCACCGACATCTACAGTTGAAAGAAAATACTCCTTTCTCCTAACTTCTGAACTACGATCCCTACTTCCACTTCCACACAGCCTGGGGGAGACTATTGATCTGAATGTAGAACAGCATCAAAAGCTTACAGACAGGTTGGGAACGTGTAGATTTAACCAGGGAATATGAAGCAGAAGAGACAAGGGGAAACATCAGAGGAGGATACAGAATGTGAGCAATTAAAAACGACAAAGTACTGCACATGCCCCAAAGCAGCCACATCAAGCATGAACAAGGAAATTTATTTTTTATTTTTTTCAAATTTCTGCATACTTGACTTTCCTACTTTAATTTATTCTACTAGAAGGCTGTCTTGTTGCAAGCGCGCCAGTACCTACGAGAAAAAGTCTACCTTGGCATACAAATCAAAGCTTCCTTACAAGCCAAACAAAGAAAGAAATAAAAAAGGTAAAAATTGCACTGTTTGATTACCCCACTCTTGCTAGGCATAGGTATATCTGGCCTGAAACAGCAGTCCAGATAAGGCCCATACATTAGGAAAGAAACAAACCCAAGCAAGAGTTTACATTCAGCACCTGCTGCCACCTCTGAAATTAGCATTAAATTGATGTTTATTCTCTTGGACATACTTCAAAATTCCCTGCTTCCTACACTGCATTTTGCAATTTCTGATGAATTACCTTACATTACCATGACCAAAATTGGCCATCTTTTAGGCTGACTGTGACAGCCATAATGGGCAATGCTATCTAGAAGTTTTTTCCTAATGTTAAAGGCAAGAAAAACATTAACAATACAGACAGCTACAGAAACAGCATTAATAAAAAACATTGTCCCTCAATAAATTCCAACAGGGCATGATATATTTCAATAAGCTGTCTCAAAGAGTAATTACAGCTTCATTTACTAGAACTTGAAGAGATTTTAGTTGAGACAAACTGTAAAGTTATTACTACCAGAATTCATTCGAAGAGTAAAGACAGAGCACCATTTTTTGTCTACAAGAATTAATCTTGACCCCTACAGCAACATTATTTTTTTTTTCCAAGAATCACATAGCTTTAATAAAGTGTATTTACACATCCTACAGAAATTGCTACCAAGACGTGCCAAAATCTTAGGGAGATCAAGTTGTGTATGTTTGTAGCGCCCACTGAGTTTTGTTTTTCTTCCAGGGTTATTTATAAATGTTTATATATAGCTCTTAACCTTTAGATTCAAATACGAAAGTAGAACACCACCACCACCCATTCAGATTTAGGTTGTATAAAATACCCAAGCAGTTTTATTAATTAAGTTACTCTGTGGACTTTTTGTCTTTTATTTTACTGCAAGTCCTACAGTTCAATAAACTTCGCCTCTTTCAGTCTGCATTTTCTTCAGTCTTTTTCCCTGCAACACCTTCAGTTTCCCAAGTCACCCATCTCCCCCCAGCTTCCTGACAAACAGTGACTACTCCCATCCCCAGACCACGCAATGACCGGCTCCAAGCTGCCTGGATGTCAACTGGTCACCGGTGCAAACGTGCTGCTTAGTGAGGCAACAGGGCAGTGCTCCCTCTTAGGGGAACTACGGAGCTGAACACTTACTTTGGTGTTTCTTGGATCCAGCCCCCAATTACAGAGTTGCTGCCCTCCCTGCCCCTTCAGCTAGCTCAGCTGAAATGCCAGGCCCACACAGAGCACCTCACAAGCATGCTGTGCAATCAAAGACCTGCTCAGAAGTCCAGCTAAAAATATTTCATATAGAAATTCACCACTGCACTCACAGCACTGCATAAAACAGTAACTTTTATGCCTATTTATTAGGACAACTCCAGTCAGTGAGGATCAGGAAAAAACAAAAAACCTCACCACCACCAAATTCAAAAATAAAAGAACAAATACAACCTTAACACCTTAACAGTTGTCAGACTGTGCTCTGCTCAAACTGCTGCTGTGAATAAACCAGGACTCCTGTAGGTCATATGTAGTCGTTGTACAAAATGTGTTATAAGGGAGACAAGATAGGACCGAGGTATGAAAGTACAAGTTATGCCACTCTGTTAGAAATTATTTATTAAAGTCTTTATTCATAAGTTTATTGTTATTCCACTGATTTTACTTACCCGATGCTCATTAATAAGAAGATCTCGAGCAGCATTGAAGATCAGCGTGTGCAGATGTTTCGAATAAAAGACCAACGTGTAGTCGTAATCAAAACCATAAATTTCAATGTCTGACAGGCTCATTTCATTGTTTGAAAAAATAGCATCTGGATTCAGCATATTACTCATAATTGAAGGAACCAACTCTGAGAACAGAGATTTAAAAAAAAAAAGTTATACAAGCCTTGTAGTTTTATTTTAATACATAGAAATCCGAGAGCAATTTCTAAATATAGATAAATGAGGATGGCAACTATCAAACTAATTCACACTAACCAGCTAATCCTTAATGAAAATGCTGTCCCTAGCTTGTCGTGGTGACCCCACAGTTCTTATTTGAAGCACGCTTTTCTCTGTACAGTTCAAGTAGGAAGGAAGATGCATTTTGGCATTCTGCTCAGAGAACCTCAGACTCAATAAACATAAATTTTTGCTAGCTCCATTAACACGTTTATTACTGCTTTTGAAAATGAACTTTGGAGTTGGAGATTATCATTATTATTACTCTAGAAGCCTTGTCTTCTTTCCCTCCCATTATTTGATCCAGCTTCTGCCCCAGAAGCAGAACTGACATTGCTTTAACATAACATTGCTTTCATGTCTTTTGCTTCACCATTTCCAGATTATCCCCTTACTGATCTCAACTCCAATAAGTAAACTTTGTGTTTGCCATGCTTCCCAAGTGGCAGTTACATACACATTACTATGCTTATTAACCTTCTAGCAAATCAAGAAACCAAAAATATTCTGCTTATTCTCTACACATATGTACCTAGTATGTGTGGATCACTTATGTTTTTAAGAGTGTTTCTCTTGATATTTCTTTGAAAGATATACTGAGAAGTTAAGAACACACAGAGCTGTAACATATTAAGTAACTTTAGGACCAACATCAATATTAAGGATGTTTGTATTTCTTGATTAGAAAACTTGAAAGAGCAACACTAGGAGGCTAAATGATACCCTCCTGGAAGCACAAAACATGCACATGTTTTCTTACCTTCCCGTGTACTATCTTTATAATCCTTCCCTACTAGTGGAAAAGGGGAGCTTTCATCTTAAATCCATGCTTGGAAGGGCGAGTTTAAAGGGCACGTGCTTTGTTTAGTTACTTTCTACATATAAGTCTTATATAAGCTTATCTCAACACCTCCAGCTCTGAGGACAGACACACTACGTGCTCCACCATGGGAGGAAACCATCTCAACAAGGCAGGTAGGTGTGGGGACTCCAGATCTGTTTGAAAGATAGTGCTCCATTCTGAAAAAATCTGGCCAACTCATTGAAAAGACAAATCACATTTCTTTTGTAAAAGCAATGCCTTAGACTCCTGCACAGTTGATGAGCAGATACAATAAGAAACTTACACAGATGCCCAATAACAAATGGTAATTTGAAACCATTGGACTTTATCAGATGCAGATACCCATGTCTTAATTTTTATGGGACACAAAGAACAGCAGTTTCACTGAGTTTGATTCCAAGCTTAAAAAAAAAATAAATAAATTCATAGAATCATAGAATGGTTAGAGTTGGAAAGGGACCTTAAAGATCATTGAGTTCCAACCCCCCTGCCACGGACAGGGACACCTCCCACTAGGCCAGGTTGCTCCAAGTCCCATCCAGCCTGGTCTTGAACACTTCCAGCATCTCTTTCATCAAAAACAATCCCAGGAGTTCCCCATGCTTAAGCTGACATGCAAAGCTGTATCTTTCATTTCATGGATTTTAACAAAATAAGCCTTAATCAAAACACTAGCTCCTACCATCTCCAGTCTCTGCTTACAGTAATACAGGACATAAGCATTATGCTCAGTTGAGGCAACAAAATAGTCAAATGCAATTTGACATGATACTATTAAAATAAATATTCTATAAGGAGAACATGAATCATTTAATTAACTTGACCTCATCACTATAGTTTTGAGTGAACTTCCAAAATCAACCTACAACACCCATTTCTTTATTATAGCTAAAGTATTTTTTCAAAGTTTAATTGTGCATCCTGGTGAGTCAACATTTGGTTTAAAAATAAGGTATTTATAGATACAGATATAAAGCTAGATATTTCAGATTATAAAAAAATAAAATCTTGCCTAGTGCCTGTCTGAAAACAGACAGTATAAATACTTTGTCACTATTAGACATTCCAGCTGGCAGACAGCATCCCAAGTGCTATAAACCTTGGGTTAAAAATCAGGACAGCTTTGTCATCTTAATGTTGTATCTGAGTGACACATCACATACTTGGAGCCATTGGGTGACTTAGGCTGTAATAAAATATTCTGAATTATTCGAGAAGCACTTGCCTCATCTTTTGCCAACCCACACCCACTGACTGACTTATTTTTTTTTAACATTACCCTACACTCTAACCTCAGCTCTTCAGTATCATTTGGGTGTGGTTTAGAATGAAAAAAAAGCCAATTCCAAAAAACAGGAAAAGAAAAAAAAAAAAGATTAAAAACAAAAGGCTTTTACTATCTTCTTCCTATGTCTTATCCTACCCTCCAAAGTCTATAGCATTCTTCTGAGATTTCTAACACAGCTTATTTCAGTTGTGAAATGCTGCCACTATTTTATGTTTGCACCCCACACAGTGAAACCCCAGTTCATGCTCAACACTCTTAAGCTCTGAAGAGCAGGACAAGACAGTGGTTTCTTTTTTCTTCCTTTTTGGAAGAAAACTAAAGCATTATCTATTGTCACTAGAGGACAAGCCCTCCCACTTAACACTGCGGGACTTGTGGTAACTATTTCTTTTTTGGCTCTCTAAAAAGATCACATATTCAACGCCTTGGTAATACTCTTCCCATCAGAGCAAGGGCCAGAAGCAGGCAAGCATACGGCCTCTCACTTTTTGCCTAGCTGTGCTGAAGAGCAGGGCTTCCCAGAGTCACATACATTATCCTTCGCGTTTTACCCTTCACGTGGACAAAATGAAAAAAATAAAATAAAATCATCCAAACCTCACAGCATTTTAAGTACTTCAAGAAGCCTCTCAGACAAACGACCGGCTTCCTGATTTATTTTATTTTTTTAACGTTTGCTCTTCTCCACACAACACCCCTCTGACGCCGGCCACTTTACCCGGTACCACGCTGTACCGAAGGCTTCTTCCCCAAAGCGCTTCCGAACAGCTACAGCCCCGGTGGGCCCGGAGGGGTGCTGGGCTGTTGGGCAGCCTCACGGTCTGCTGGTTCTTCACAGCAGGGGGAGAAAAAGCGACACCTGTCCCCACCAGCGCACGCGAGTGTCCGGCCCTCAGGACCCAACACGCGCTCCCGGTTTGAAACCGGGAGAGCACTAGAGACCACCAGAAAGGGACAGAACTCGGCCACCAGAACGGCGGTGACCCCAGGAGCGGACGGCGGCCCCGCCGTCGCTGCGGGACAGACCCACAGCTGCTCACGGCGGGGACCCACGGGAAGAAAGTCCCCAGGTGGACGCGGGCAGAGGCTCGCACGGATCCCCCCCTCACCGGCGCCTTGCCCCCGAACGCTTCACGCTACGGCAACGGCTCCCTCTCGGTTCCCCGTTCCCCCGCTCCCGTGCATTTATTCCGTTCTCAGACCGGCGGCGCTCCGACCTGCAGCAGGAGGGCCCCACGCCCGGGCCCGCCGCTCACCCTTGGTGACTCTCTTGGCCTCCTTGTAGCGCGACCACAGGTAGCTCTTCATGTCGGGCGGCGGCTGCCGCTCCTGCTGCGGGGCCACGGTGCAGTAAGGAGCGGCTCCCGCGGCGGGCA
>VXBJ01006941.1:377607-446201 GCA_013400055.1 Nycticryphes semicollaris
CCGCCAGCAGGGACCGCGCCGCCGCCGCCGCTGCCATCCTCCGCGCCGCCGCTCAGCCCCGCCGCGCCGTGCCCCCGCCGCCGGCTGAAGTCACTTCCTCGGGCCCCGCCTCGGGGCCGCGCCGAGGAGGGAGGCGGTACCCGGCCCGCCGGGGGCGGCAGGTAGCCCTGTCTCGCCGCTCCCCCCAGGCCCGCCGAGGGCTGGGCGCCGGGAGCGGCCCGGCGGAGGGTGGCGGCCGGCCGTACGCCTCCCTCTCCGGCGCTGGGCTGTGGTGGGGCCAGAGGAAGGCGGTGGTTTGGCTTCAGGGGGAAGCCGCTTTCTGAAGACCGGAATGTCCCCTCGGGAGGAGCTGGCCCAGGGGAGATGCGGGTCCTGACCCCCCCCAGGGTCTTCCATCCCCACCAAGGAAAGCACCTTTCCCTCCGTCTGTAACGGCCGGCAGCGTTTTATCCGCAGCTGCAGAAGGTTTATCGCTCGGGTCAAGGTCAAGAGGAGCTGCCCGGGGAACGTACCCCGGCTTCTCGCCTCTGCTGCTCCTCAGGTCTCCCGCTGTGCTAGGAGCTGCCTGGGATTCTCTCACAACAAACACATCAACAGCAAATAGTTACTTCTCCAGCCAGTGCACGCTTGAGAAGTGCTTTGGCACCTTCATGAACAAAGTACGCTTAAAACATAAGCTGGATATGAAATGTGTAATACAAAGAATAGCATGAAATCCACAGAAGTTCTAGTGCTGTTTTGAGGCCTCCACCTTATGAAACGTTTGCCACTAGTAGCTGGAGACCCTGACAGTCTGAGAACTTGAACCATATCTATTAATACTTGTTTTTAAAAAAAAAAAAAATTACAATTAGATGAATGCAAAGATGAAGAAGAACAAAGACCAGACCACTTCCACATCAGAAAGGTCACAGCTCCACGTGCAGAATTCCTGATGCACTCAGAAACTTAGTTTACAGTAACAGGAACATGCTCTTTTCCCGGTACAGTAAACAGCAAGCATAGCTTGTTCTTAAACCAAGGAGATCCACATCCATTGTCACTTAGGCCTAGAAGTTACTCAGCCATTCCTCCCCATATATCTCTAAAGTAGCAATCCTGTACAAATCTGAAGTATTGTAGACTAAAAAAAGAGAATGCTCAGCACAATATTTAGAGAGAACGATGCCTGCGTTTTGTTCTTACTGGCAAAACCACAACAAACTGAAAGAAAAACAACCAACTTTGGATTTCAAAGTGCCTGTCAGTGGGTAGCTGCATGCTCTATCCTTCCCACCTTGGTTGAGTTCTTGATTGACATCACAACTGTGATTGCTGTAAGTCTGATAGCCTACAGACTCCCCAGATTTGGCTACTTGTGAAACCCAGGTACAGTTTTCCTCAGAGTTCCAATATTATCATTTACATTACGGTGTCATTTTGTTACTGCAGTATGGTATACATCATTACAAATCCCTCGCAATAAATTCTGGGAACAAGGGAAAAACAAGATGATCAATGTTTAGAAAACAAAGTGAGAAGAAAGGCAACTTCACAGATTTATTTTCTAATCTGGTACTTGCTTTCTCTATTCCTTCTAGTCAGTGAAGATATTTTTTTTAACAGAACTCTTTCACTACAACACCCTGGGGGTGGAAAAAATGAAAACTCCCATTTACCTTTCAGCATCGAAATATTAAGTCATCTATGAAATTAGGAGACTCAATGAAAAGTCATTCCAAATTCATGGCATAGTTGTAGGGTACTATAGTTGTAGGTTTTCATGTCACCCTGACTCTTAATTAATCAATCACTTTCAAACAAAGCAAAATGCATTAGAACTGGACAGCTTTTTTGCTCCGGCCCGTGGGCTAATCAATCCCACGTACAATTCAACTGAACTTAATAGAAAAAGGCACATTGTTCTTCTCCTAGCCTGGTTTCCAAGTACCAAGAATAAATATTGTGAACAATAACCACATTGGTAGGTGAGGCGTTCTCAAGGAAGAGTTACAAGAGCTGCTCTGAATAATACAAAAAGGAGCAGTAAGGGAAAAGCCATTTCCAGCAGCCAATGGATGTGGTGGTGTTCTGGCATAAGCAGTAAGAGAATAGTGTAGAGCCAGGGATTTATCTTCCCTTACTGTGACACCAGCATTAAGATTAGAAAACCTATCTCTAATAGAAGTCTGGGAAAAGACAATACAAAGCTCTATAGCACTGGCACTCGCCCCTTAAAACCTGAAGGCTTTCAACTTTCACATGCATTTATTTTTTATGCTATCAAACTAAAATGGTAGTACTTCTATTTCTTCTGCAAGCATGTGCACGACAAGGCCTTGCGTATGAAAGCCATTATTGTGGGTAGAAACTCCCATTTTTTGTTGCAGACAGTCTGTGGTTAGCTCCCCAGATAGCCAGGACTAACCTATAAAAAAAGCAAATAAAAAATGTACGTGCTTGAGTGCCTAGTCTCTATGCTTTCAAATATCATTCTCCCCATTCCAGAAAATGTGCTTTTTAAATGCTAGCATATGCTTGACAAATAAAAAGAAAACTCTTTTTTATATATAATTTTGTTAGATAGAGCAACTTGCATGGGGTGTATAATTCTGTACAGTGACCTGTTAGGCCAGTGGGTCATTCACACAAATCAAAGCAAACCTCAAGCGTTAGCAGCAAGACCAGAGACAAAACTAAAACATGAGGTAGTGGTGTTTAAAAATAAGTTGTTAAAACAACTCAACTTCAGACAACTCTGTCCTTTCCCCTGTCTGCTGGTCTTTGAGTAATGACTCAAATACTGGAAAATATGTGGTAATGTAAACTGACATGAAGGAGTGCACACGGAAATTAATTTTTCTTTATCTGGGGCCCGTAGAAGATGGATGAAGATACATTCCTTATTCTGAAAGTTAGATAGTTTTTACTTAGAATGGGATACATAGAAATAGAGGATATCAAACTACAACATTTTTTCTAAAATCACACTTAATAGGAAATATAATCCTACAGGCTAATGTAACTTTAAATGTCCCATCTTAACCAGATCAGTCCAAGTAATCCTAGCTGCAAGATGACAAAAAAAAAAAATGCATCCAATACTTTGCACAATGAACAAAAGTACTTATACTTTCCCTCATGTTTCTGTCAGAGCTGACCACACTTACCTGGTACAAACTAAATCTGAAAGGTGTTTAGGCATGGCTGGCAGTTTAAATAAAAATGAAAAAAAACCCACCCCACACACAAAAATACCCCTCACAACCAACATGAAGAGTTTCACAGAAAAAAATGTTATTTGAGGAAGAATCTCAGAGGGCTGTCTTCCTGCATGAATAGAGCAAGAGATAGCATTGACCTAAAACCAAAAAGGCATGCAGTTGTGTTAAGTGCATGCCACATACACGGATTTCTATCTGGCATCCTACTACTGCTCAGGGCCTGCAGGATTAACTACAGTCTGAGCAGGGATAACATATACAATTTCTTTCAAGATAAACAGAATGCTTATGAACTAAGTGGTTTACTTCTGGCTGAAATTTGTGAACAGGAATAATTCAGAGAGAGGCTACATATCCTCAGTTCACAAACACCAGCTCTGTTAAATACTGTTGAAGGTTCAGGACATAGATGCCATGTGATCTCCATATGTGCATGCATAAAACACCTCTGAGAACCTGTTGTGTGTGTCATACATGCCATATGTGAAAAATTAGGTCTATAATTACACCACTATCTAATTTCTTTGCTTTTCATAGTTTTGTTCACACAGGAGAAACACACGAATCTCCCTGCATCCTGTTCAGCCCTGTCAGCTTCTTCTCGCATCTGTGATTACTGAGAGCACTCAACACCTCAGGAACCACTCAGGTAATAAAGACACTCCTGCTCTTAAGCACCTGCAGGACGGGTTTTCTAATCAGCTAGTACAGCTTTCAAGGAAAGCCCAAGATTGGGCTAGCAGATAGTACGGTTCATTAAAATCCCACTGAATGAAATTAAAACGCAACACTACAAAAGCTGACAATGTCTCGCTGCAGCTCCTGTGGTACAATGTTCCAAGTGGAACAGCTTGGTAAGCAATAAAACCATCTGACAGATTATATCAGACAGTTGTTTATTACAGAGGTGAATGACCTTGGACTGACAGAATGGGCAAAACCAACACAGGAACAGTCTCTGGTGAAAGAATCAAAAGGCTTTCTGTCTTAAAAGGCTCTGAGGAATGTTATTTTCTTCATCTTTAATATATTGCCTGCGCACGTAAATTTTCCTAAAGGTGTTCATAAAAATTATTTTGCTTTAGAGACCACAGAACCATCAGATGCTGGTAACAGTTTTCAGCCGTTATTGACCTGAGTCCTCTTTGAAGCCACACCCTGTTACAGGCTCTTTAACCAACCAGTACCTTTCCCACCAACAAATCTTTCCATATGGAAAATTCTTGTATATGTTAAATTCTTATGCATTTTTCATTTCAATATTGGTTTTTAAAAATGGGTAGAACCGTGTTTATGTGCAACTATTTGGGATAAGCCCTCTTAACTACTTGGAGAAAAGTCTTTTTTCCAAGCTACTTACTTGCTTCCTTTGCTTCTGTTGCAGCAAAACTAACACCATTTGAAATTAATTTGCCACATCCATTGTGGAAAGCTAGAATCTAAGCACACATTACCTATGTGTCTCAATATAAGGTTAAAACAAGAGTAGAATGAGAAAGCAATTTAAATCAGAAACATTAATCTCTATACTGTTCCTCACAAACTCCAATATGAACTAGAGCTGAATACGTTAAATGTTACACTTCTGTAGTGGAGCTGAACCATAACAAGGGCAAGCACAGAGTCTTGCATCTGGGCAAGAACAACTCCAGGTACCGGTATAGGTTGGGAACTAACCTGTTGGGGAGAAGTGTAGGGGAAAGGGACCTGGGGGTCCTGGTGGACAGCAGGATGACCATGAGCCAGCACTGTGCCCTTGTGGCTAAGGCCAATGGCATTCTGGGGTGTATTAGAAGGGGGGTGGTTAGTAGGTCAAGAGAGGTCCTCCTCCTCCTCTACTCTGCCCTGGTGAGACCACATCTAGAATATTGTGTCCAGTTTTGGGCCCCTCAGCAAAAGAAGGACAGGGAACTGCTTGTGAGAGTCCAGGGCAGGGCTACAAAGATGATTAAGGGAGTGGAGCATCTCCCATACAAGGAAAGGCTGAGGGAGCTGGGTCTCTTTNATATTCTGTGATTCTGGGTAAAGAAGATTCTGACTGTTTAGTTCTGCCTGGTGAGCATTTGTCAGCCCTCTCCTCCTCCCAAAAGAGAATCCAAACAAATTACAAGATGTCCTGGTAATCAGAGTGGCACAATTTTACCCTGCCATGTGAATTAGTCTAGCTATTACATTGCACATCCTAAAAAGTTGCCAAATCTCTAACCATGTTTTAGTACCATTCCAAATGGCACAGGAAAGTTGTGTTTATGGATACATCCTTATATTAAAAAAAAAAAAAAAAGGGACAGACCCAGTAACATGAAGAAAACCTAAATGAAGATGCAAGTTTTCTAAGTGCTTTTGCCTGAATTCCTAGCTTTGCAGCCTAAACTTGTATTGAGAAGATTAAATAACAATTTAAAAAAATGTACCTTGCCTTTTGACATTAAATACATTTTGAACTATGTATCCATTTAGGGGCAAGTTCACCAGAAGCGTTAGAAGCCCATCCTTCTTCTCTGTTAATGCTGTCCGGTATAGTACATGCTACCTGTTATATGACAGGTGAGCACTTACCCATCACCTGGTCTAATGGAAAGTCCGATTCTACAAGGTAAAAACAAGCAACCTGGAATTATTTTATACCAGATTTCAAAATAATAATTCTAGCAAAGCAGAGACAACCAGCTGTGTGTCTACCTAGATTTATAGTGTGCAGGAAATGCAAACAATACTGAGACAGCCAAAGTGCCTAGAAGGAAGATAGGTCACATCCTAGACATCTCTGCCTGGCACTGCACTCAGCCACTCCCAGCAGCTCTTGCACAGCCTAGTTTAACAGTCAAAAAAGCCATACAGAGCTAGGACAAGTCCACGGGGCTCTGTTCTACCTCATGCAACTACCTGTAATTCAATTTAGCATTGTAAACGCGTCATAAACACCTGGCCAAAAAAGCCTAGATACATCCTTGATTTGGCCAGGGCAATCCCAAAATGTAGATATGGCTCCTATAAGAGTTAGGACATGATTTCATCATGCCTTACACTAGGACAGAAAATTTTCTATCCCCACTTTCAGTATGTACCTGAAAATTCATCTTCAAAATGGCAGAAAGGGAAAAACAAAAACAAAGCTATTTAATTCAGCGCTTGCACCAGGTCACACGTGTGCATTTTTCCCTTTCCAACAGGAGTTGCTGGAGGGACATCTTTCTGGCTCTGTCACATAATAATGCCAGGGAATAAGCTCTGATCAAATGACATTCCATAAGAAGCAGGGCCCATATATATCTAGCAAAAAAAATTTGGTTGCCCTGGTCTCTAGTGCATGCACTGCTTCCAAGTCATCTGAAAATTAATCCAGCTGCAGCTGGATTAGCTCCTATGAGCTAATTTATTCCACTTCTAGCTAATAATTTAAAATATCTGCCTCTGGGCACAGCAAATTAGCCTATACAGAACCTGGTGCTGTCACACCAAACTGCTTCTGGTCCTAGCAGAAATACTGGAAAGGTAGCTCAGGCATCTCTATATTATACTAATCTGAATTAGGGTAGCTCAGAGCGAAGAATGTTTCTGGACTGCACAGCCAAGAAGGCATGGGCCAGAGTGTCCTCCAAGTTACACCAGTCAACGCTGCCATTTCACTTCAAAAAAGAGTGATCACCAAGGAGTTCCAAGCACAGGAGCTAGGAAATTCATTCCCCAAGACATGCCTCACCTTAGGGCTGCAGAAAGAGAAGATGTCATAGTGTTTGCTATCTCGGCTCCTCATCACATCATGTCATGAGACTAAGCAGGACTGGGTTTCACACACACACTATACCCAACCAGAGCTCAGTAAACATCCATCTGATGACCTTATTTTCAATGACTCCCTAAGCAGGCAAGGAATAAGAGGCTGAGAGACATCGCCTATCAGGATTCTCCCCCCCACCCCCTGCCCCGGGGAATTCAGTTGTTCTCACTCACCCAGGGAGGCAGAGATAACACTGACAATAAATTTGAAGAGCTTGGGGAAAACGGTGAGCACCTGTGAATCTTTAAACAGACTAATGAAACTTGAATTAGGTTTCAAATTCTTCACATACCATAAAACATTGTTTCTTTTACAGACGAATTTAGGTGAGGTGATCATACAATTAATTATATGTCATTTATTGTTCAACAGTTCAGATATAGCCCTGACTTTTTACTGTTCTTGAGATGACTTGAAAAATCTGACAACTGTCCTTGACCTCCAACTAAAAGATTAATCTTGCCTTGTGAAGTGTAACCTGCATAGAAGGAAAAAGGGAAATATCCTTCACCCCCCAAAAACCAAGCCAGAAATCCTAGTAAAAAAAAAACAAAAAAAAAAAAAAAAAACCAAAAAAAACCCACCACACACATGACAAGAACTGAATTACTAATTTATTTTGTTTTCCTTGAACGCAAGTAAGCAAAAGGAAATTTCAGCTCTAAAAGAAAAAAAAAAAGATTATTTTTGATGGACAGGTTTTTTTGCCTGAATAAACTGATTAAATAAAGTTGCATTGAAACACAACATGAACACTCAAACTGCAATTAAATGGCAAGAGACTTGCAACCTAACTGCAGTCAAGCAGATTTTCAGAGGGAACTCTGAAAATTTGTAGCACATCGGACACAGCCTCCCAGTTCCAATCCCTGTTCTAAACCAGAATAGTTTGATTAACCATTTATACTTTTTCCTAGACAACCTCTACTTGACACTTCAAAACAAAGAAAAGAAAGTCTGTTGTAACAACCTTCAAGTCCACATCCTGAAACTTTGCCAAAGTCAAAATCTACTGAAAACAGTCATATTAATATCATATGGCATTTCCACTTAGCAAAGACAGTGCCTATAATTTAAAAAGCCTTTAAAAAGAGATGTGTTTATCTTCTTTTAAACATCTCAAAACCAAGAGACAATGTAGGGATGTACAGTGCTGCTATCAGACTTACACTGTGAAAATACATAAATAAATACTCCTGACCCATACCCATCTCTGGGTTAAAACATACTACTTCTCAGTAAAACTAATGAGTTCAGCAACAGCACATTGATTAGTGTACATCTGTTCTGTACTAAAATAGAAATAGATATGATACACACATACCCTATCAAACATACAGAAATATTTTCTTCTTGTTTCTGGAGGTTTTGGAAAACTACCATATAGATAAGTAACATTATTTTCCCTCCAGTTTCTGGCAGCCTCCTCCAGCATCCATGGCTCTTACACTGGAAAATCCAGAAGTTATCATCCAGTTATACAACCTTTTGCCTGAAAAACATAACTACTCCCACACTGTAATTCTAACTAGTCAGGAAGGAAAGGATATTTTAATGTTATTAGCATAAACAAGATTTAAAAAATAAAAAATAAAGAGGAAAATTTATGCAAGAAAAACAAACGACAGTCTTACACCACTGGATTAAAATAAACAGGCAGTAAAGCAAGCAAGTACTTTACACATTTAAAATTATACCCTGTTAGAGAAACGTACAGGTGACCTCAGGCCTCATTTACTTGGAAAAATTGCAGTAGTGTAACTTCTTCCAGTTTTCAGGTACTGTAATTAAAGCTGTATAAAATTATTATGCTGGTTTAAGAAGGTTTTATTGCAATTTACCCTATATCAACCGGCTATGATTCCTGTCCTAAAGCAAAACATGAACTCATATCAATATAAGTGTCCGTGCTGCTTAGTTACACTTGCGCAACCTTTTCATAGCCTTAGCACAAATGCAAATGAGAATGCACTCATCATACTGCAGACTCTTCTCTCATCCTTGTAACACACACCTCATTGGATTACAATAACTAGATTTTGTTCTGTCCAAATCAAATTAACTGTTTGTAATATCTTCTGCATGAATAAAAAAAAAACCCACCTTTTGCCTTAACTTTGTTCTGCTTCATCTGTGCCTGAAACAAGTAACCTTCCACACAGTTAGGGAAAAGAGGCTTTTTTTTAAAAAAAAAAAAAAACCTAGAACAACAACAAAACATCTCAGTGCTTTGTACTTGATCGTGTGGTGTGGCTGCATTCTTGTTACATTTGCTTTAAGTTTGATAGAGTAACACAACAGTGAGTTGTTGGGTTTTTTAAACACTGTCTACTACTTTTGCCCCAAATAAAATTAACAAATTAAACATTAACAAATAATGACAGCTGTGTCAAAACATATTACTTTAAAAATATAGCCTAAGACAGAACTATCCATTTTAGTTACATTAGTTTAAAGCCCCGTTCATTTTGGCATAAAATCTTAAGCTGCTACAAATTAAAAGTATGTCTGTACCAATTTTAAGAAAGAAAAGAAAAATAAAGAAGAAAAAAACCCTCTTTCTCAACACTCAGAAGCTTGTATTACAGTTATAAACCCACCATTAAAATATGCAAGTCTTGGGATACATCTTCAGCTCTGCAAATATTATTTTAGCTGTAAGTCTGACACATGCTCACTGAAAGCAACAGATACCAAGAGCAGTCACATCTGTCTGTCCTGTGAAGATCTTCAAAGAACTGAATCAAGCAGACCTGACCCTCCACATCTTTGCTACAAGAGACCAGCTCCTGAGTTAGCTAACTAATTAATCATTTTTTTTTTTTATCTGAAACGTAGCACATAAATTTTTCATTTAGCTTGTATATTCCATAGAACAATCTGGTATATGTGAATATAATAATTTATCATCCTCCTAAAAATCAGAATCATTTCCCTGAATCACAGTTGTACTGCACTTGTAACTAACTTTAGCGTAACTACACCACCTCTGGAACCTGCGAAGACTTACAGATATAATTGAATTAGGAATTTGACCTAAACCATGACACAGTCCTGGCAAAGCTTTAACTACTCCTTGCACAAAGTTATTCACTGAGGTAAGTCTTCACAGGCACAAGTTCAAGGAAGACAGAATGCAGGAACCACGTCTTGCCAGGACGCAATGCTAAAACAGCGCTGTGCAAGTAGTGACTGACGTTCAGAGAAGTCAGTGAAAGTATACGTTAAGAAGTATGGCTCCTTCCTCATAACTTTGTCCATAACGTTACTAAGCAACGTGAATTTGCAGGCACTCTATTCCTGCAATTACAGTGATCTCAGACAAAATTGGTATAGCTTCAATCTGCAATCTAAGTCATTTCAGAACCCTATAATCAGTTTTATTGGAAGGAGGACTCAGACTATTTCATTTCACGAGTAAATAGACAGTTAATTTATGGTCGTTTTCATATTCTCTGCATTTTCTAATATGAAATTAAGTACATGTTTTCCTTTGTTCTCTGTTTTCTGATATATTAAGCAGCAGTTGTACAGCAGATGTCCAGCCAAGAAATCTCAATACCCTAAAGAACTGAACCATGTGTTGTAGCAGTTACTGCACAATTGCTGGGTTGATGACAGCAGTCTCACAGGAGCACAGTAGAAATGCCATCACTGATGGCAATCACTGGCAGGTCATTCTGCCTGGTGGATGTGGACTTGGCAATGATGTCCGAATATACCTGCTGACCAAACACGGCAAGATGAATTATATACTGTAATCAGCACAGAGTAAGAGCACCAGAAAGCCAATAAGCCTCTTTATTCTGGGAGCTTCTTACTGGTAAGAATTGTACACAGAAGAACTATGGCATTATAGCCATCCAGTGTGCCGTTGTGCCATCTGGCAAGTTCATGTGTGTATCTTACATGAATTAAACACTCGAAACACTTTTTCATGAGCCTGCCAGGAGACACCATCACTCTTTAAATCAATGATAATTCACCCCACCTGAAGGACCTTACTTTCTAGTCTACCCTTAGTTTCTAGCTTATACAATTCAAGACTTTCTGACAGAAATCAATTTTTGGCAAACAGCTGAAGGCACTTTCATGTCTCCTTTAGATGAGCCTTACAAAAACTGGAAGAGATACAAAACAGTTTCTCCCTTTCAGAGTTCAGGAAAATTTGGTATCAACTTGGTAACACTTAAAGAATAGCATATGAAACTATGAGAGATCTCTGTCATTGCAGTGTAACATATATCTTTGAGTGGCAAAATTATGAAACAAGACCTTGAAGGCTTGATCATGCACAACTGAAATCAACAGGAATTTTGCCTCTATTTCAGTGCGAATGAGCCAAGAGGTAACTACTGTAGCCAAGGTTTCCATAACTGTTAAATGCTTAGCAGCTCTCATATAATAACAAAAATAATTAGGAACTGGTGGATGCAAATTGAATTGGAAGTCTGGTTTAAGATTTGCCTCTCGTGGCCTATTGAACACTGATATCTTTTGAAAATTTGGATGCCTATTGATAGGTCTGAATTCACATAATGGGTTCCCTGTGAAATTCTACTTCAAAGTATACACTAAAAATCTATTAGAGCCTATTAACATACCATTCTTAAAAAACAACTTACTCAGAAAAATCTAAAGCCATAGACAGACACATTGGTTCTTAAAAGTCTACTGCAAATCCTTTTAAAGAGTTCATTAGTTTTGTACGATCGATAGTTTCCGCACAACATCCACTGCATTTTTTAAATCCACTGCATTGCTTCTTTAAAACAATCGTATGTTTTGCATTGCTATTCATAAAAGCTCACAGCAAGAAGCATTCACTGCTTCAAAAGTATCTAGGTCCTGTAGCTGGAGAACTTCTGAATCAATTGAGATACAAAACTATTGCAACTGATTTCAGCATGTCTCTTTTGACTGTTCTCGTCTTTTGGGAGAATGCAGACTATTTGCTTCCCCCTCTCTCTCCTGTAGCTTTAATAAGCCTAACTCAGGCATGACAGCATTTCACCTTACCCAATGTCTTTTCAGATCCAAAGTCTATATTTCTATCCTAAATTTTATTACTGCCCGCCTTTGTTACATAATCATTCCTACAGGTGTTTTCACAACCTGTTACCTGTTGTATACAAGCAGAATGAGCAGGGGGAAAAAATATCATTATTATGTAAAATCCCCAAAAGTACTTCTTTATATTCAGCTCCCCAAAATCAATACCATAGCACTGGATAAATAACATAGAGATATAATAGCTTTAATGTAGCATCCATTAGTATCAGATTGCTGACAATTATCTGTGACTCAAAAGCTTCTATCTTAGTGGTTCTCATACACTCCAAAAATCATTTTGCTTTCAGATGTACTAAGACTTACAACCATATGCTGACTTGCTACCTTTCAGATAGAACTGACTATAAGATAGCTTACAAAAACAACTCCTTCATAAACCTTTTTTACAACTTTTATTCAACGCAACTATACTTTAAGCAGCATTGTATTCCATAGGTGGGTTTGAGCAGCCAACTCATTCCCTAGCTCGGATACTCTCATCCTACCAATACCATTTAGCATTGACGATGCACCCTTTCTCCTATTAAATATCCCATCCTACTTCACACAGGATATTCAAGAGGTAGACAATCTGGGATTAGATCTGCAGAAGGCTGGCAAGGAAACAATTTTTTGGTGGCCTTGCCACCAAATGAAACGCATACTTTTCACAAAGGCTGAAAAAAAAGCTCCTAATATACAAGGACAGTGAAGCAGCTACGCCTGAAATGCTTGTGCACCAAGAGATGGAACAGAGAAACAAATGAGCTAGAACTTACAGTGATTGAGAAATGCCAGGTGAACAGCATATCAGAAAAGTAGCTCGGCTTCTAATCCTGAGTATTCAAACAATAGGTAGGCTCACTCATCCCTGTTAAAGCTGCTCTACTTTACACACAATAATTAAATCATTTAGCCCAGAAATAGAAAGGATAGTCTAATATTATGGAAAATACCTGAAAAGGAGTTTTGTGCCTAGCGTACTCCAGAACCAAGAAACCAAGTCCCACATAGAAGAATAATGCACCCTAGAGAAAAAGAGATTTGTCCTGATCAGTAATTTTTCTTATTATTTTCCTCTTTTTTTTATTATTTCTTATAATATCCTATACCTCACTTACCAAGCAGCTCATGCTATCTGGGATAAAAGTACAAGAGGTTGCTGGAGTTTCCTGAATTCACACCATGGCAGCAGTAAGAGAGAGATCACACACTTGTCTGCAGAGCTAGAGCACCTAAAACACTGGTGTGTCACTACCCTCTAACTCAAAGCAGGAAACACCATTTCAGAATCACAACACTAAGCACACAAAGATGCTCTAACTACCTTAAGCAGCCTGCAACCTTTCCTCTCTACAAAAGCTGTTATCACTGTCATCCATCCACACCCTAGACTTCAGCTGCCAGTGTTCCAGTCATGCTCTGATATAGCACAGCTGTGTAACCTGGACCGGGGACCTGTGGAAAAAGCTGTGAGAAGCCTTATTTGTGCCTCCACCCACACAGGGTCACACCCTTCTCCTGAGCTGCACTTAAGCTCAGACTTGTGCCTTAGTCCTCGTGTAGCCTGTGCTCTAGGTACACCTGGCTTGGCTAAGGTGTCTTTCTGGTGAGACTCAGATCCACCTGATCAATATAGACTATCATCATTCAAAGTCTAGGAAGGAAAAAATTAGGGTCTCATCCTTACATTTCACAGTCCCGATATAAGGATCTTCCTTCTTTTTCAATATACTTGGGCATACAGTTGGTACACGGGTTTTATGTTGATATAAAACTCAATTTCACAACATTAATTACAAAAGAAAATATTTTGCCTTACCCTCAACGATATTTTTTTCTAATTAACATTCTTTCATTATTTATGTTCAAAGTACGTTAGGTTTGACCTAACATAATGACAGAGATAACAAATAAATTATATCTCCAGCTATTCACTGAGATCCTGGCACTCATTTCTACACAGTCAACAGATCTAGAGTTCACAGGCTGCTGCTGTTTACTTATAATGTCTCTGAATGGATGAGTAAGGACTCTTTCTCCTGGTGCAAACAGATGTTGCTGAAAGGCTGCCTACTAACCTCCCTGGCAGTACCACAAAGAGCCTTTTTTGGGGACACAAGAAGAGAGAAGTCATGACACATTTGCAAGGGGGTGGCAATTTGTATAACCACCAAAGGAAAAAAAAAAGTAATTTCCCTATTAAAAAGATTAAAAAGTTAGAGAAACATTTATTTTAAATACGCACATATGTATGTGTGAAATATTTGGAAATATTTGAGTAATGGCTCTTTCCAGTCTTAATGTCTCCTTATGGGGATGAACACATAAAAGCAATGCTAAAAGGAGCATATGATGATAAAATATTTCTCAGAAGTAGCAGGAACAGCAAATATAACCCCAGCAGTCTGCATGTAAAGACCTGGCAGGGGAGGTCTCCTTAAAGGACAACCTCCCTAGGTGCCGCCAGAGCGAGCTCTCGCCCAGCAAATCCAGCTCCGCAGCTCTGCATCTTCGGGTCCTTCCCTCCTCCCGTGCCCGCAGACACGGGAGGGAACAAAAACCCACGCTATTTAAAGCTTTTCGTATCTTCCTGCCTCGGCTCTTGAACAGAACGGGAGTGCCAGTGTGCAGAAATGGCACTTCCGAAGGATAACTAGACAGTCAACTTGGATGCAGGCTCTACTCTGAAAACTTTTAACATCCACTTGAGCGGTAAGAGAACGGGCTAAGCTCACCCCGACAAGTTGGAAGCTATTCCGGCACGTCTGGGTGACACTATACAAACGGTGATGGCAGCCAGCAGCTCCTCAGCTGCTCTCACGCCACTGTCACAGCTGCTCTACGCTTCCCAAGTCCAGCTTAGCCCTGCTGACCTGCACCAGCTGAAGGTCTGACACCTCCTTGTCAACTGTGCTTCTGCTGCCAGGGGTCCCCAGTTGCCATCCTCGGGGAGGGAAGCAGAAGCAATACCATTTACACCAGGGGTTTGCGGAGCCTGTTCCGCTGCAGGTGTTGACAAGCTCCTCTTCACTTTACAGAGCCGTGCCCTCTTCCGCAATCAGAGTCTTTGACCATTTTTGCTTTTCTCTCCTTTTCTGGACTAACATTTCAGCTCAGCGTAGCATGGAGAGCATGTGCTTAACATCAAAGATGTGAACGGTTTCCTCGATTTTTAACTGAAATGCGTATTCTGCTGGAGTTGACCCCTTCAATTCAACCAGGCACCACAAGGAGGAAGCTGCTGTGGAACCCCAGGGAGCTCATAGCAGATGCCACCGCTTGTGCACTCATGGTGGCCACCCATTTCAAGCTAAGGCTTTCCTCAGCCATGGAGAATAGTGATTACACGTTAGGGTGAGGGCTAACTCTTTTAAGAAGAGTGATATTCCCTGTGTTGTTTTTTATTCTTAGCCACAGAAATATCTTGCTGCAGGTGCAGATTTCCAGTGATACCGAAACTTACAGAGGTTTTAGTATTTGAATAGTCAGGGAGGGTTTTGTCATGGTCAAAACATGGTTACTTTATCTGTAAAAACATTCTCCTAGCTACAGTTCTTCATCTTAACACATTTCGCCCTTTATTCCAGGCTCCTTAAAACCCATTCCCTTCTGTCAATCCCTTTATTCTAAGAATGAATACAGAGCATTAAACTTCAAGGGACACCTTGCAGACTTCAAAAATATTTGACGGGGAGAGGGGAGGAAATCTCCCAGATTACTGAATTTGTACTAATTCATAGTAAATAAGGCCAGCTGCAGGGCAATCATCAGTCTCAGGAAGAATGGGATAAAGATGACTAAAGGCCAAATCATATCTGAAGAACAAAACATTTTCTTCCAAACTTATAGCACAGCAGAAATAAAAATTAAAAACACCGGAAGCATGAAACTGATGTTTAAGTCAGTATTTAACAGTTTTAAAATAGGTTAATATTACAAATACAAAATGACAAAAAGTACAAATGAAGGGGTTTTCCTAATGATAGTCTTGATGCTGAAAGACACATTTATACCAAAAGTGCTTGCTGAAGGAATAACCTAGACCCCAGACCTTTAGATGTTTAAACACCAGCTCTGACCATGTGTGTAGCACACCTAACATCTGTGACTCTTTCACCAGACTTCTAGGACTTGCACATCAGTGTAAGTACTACGTCGCCTGCAAGTGTAGTGTCTGAAAAGTTAGGCATTTCAGACCAAGTTCCTACAAGATGCTTTGGACCTGCTGGAAATTCCTGAACTTTAAATACACAGAAAGTTATAATTCACCGCTAGTTCCTTCTTCAGACATATGGGTTCAAAATTGCTGTCTCCAAAATGCTACTCCAGCAGGTACCTAGATTTAAAACCACCGAACCTTTGTCAGCATCTCAGTTTTCATTCTGAAGTTCCCCAAACACTGTCTCTTTTCTGGTACTGCAAATGCTTATGGTGTCAAGTACTGATTAAACTGCCTCATTCCTGGCCTTCACAAATCAAACTTCCCTCCATCTTTCAGGCCAGAGTGATTTTGGTCCAGAAAGGAAGCCCGGAACACACTTAGTAGATCAGATTTTGGAAGGTAGAGGTTGCTGCCTTCCTTCAAAAACCAGCTAGTATTTATAGAATTTATGCTGGTCTTATCTAGAGACTCAGTGATTAAAATATTAATCCAAGTGGAGAGAGATTTCTGTTTAATTCATTCGTTAGGGTATTCACCCTCCAATCTCTCACCACCCTGAACAGTGATCTGAAAACAGTGGAGAAAAAGAAGAAAAGGTTGAAAACATACAGGTAACTTGCAGCATGTTTCATTGCAGTTCCATTTTTTTTTTTAATGAATGACAAAGGACCAATTTGACAGAACATTATAGTGCCCAAGGCTCCTTGTGGATTTGGTTCTGACTGTGTCATACACACACTGCACTTGGGCCCCATGGCATTCAAATTATTCAAGCTGATGAAGCTCATATAAAACTTATGTAGTTCCTAAGAATGGCCATCTCAGATGCCCAGTATCTTGTCTCCAGCAGTAGCCAACGGTGGATGCCCTGGCAAGACCAGAAGCCAAGAGGAGAACAAATCAGTAAAAGCCCAGACTGTTCCTGCTCATGTTACCTGGCTCACTGTTCATCTACTGACTTAATTGCCTTTTTCATAAGCAAAAAAAAAGAGGATTTGTCTCAATATTAATATTGAAACAAACAAACAAACAAACAAATTTAAATAAACCAAAGGGTTTTGCAAGATTTTAAATACATTGAAGGATGTTGTGTCATACTAGATCTCAGGGTCTGGTCTGTGGGTGTACCAGTGCTGATTCATATGCTTTATTTTTTCTGCCTGTTGTTTCTGAGGAAACTAGAAGTAAAATAGATATAAGGTAATGGGTAAAGTGAGAGCACTGATATTACTGTAACAATTAAAAAACAGCATTCTAATTTAGTGTGATTGTTAAGAGTGATTTGTGCATTGATACAAGTTTTGGTAGTTGCAGAATACTCTGTTATGCTCAGAGGTTACCAAAGTATGGTGTATATTTTATGAATGGCACCTAATGATATGTCACATTAGAGACCCTGTATCATAGTTGTTACAGTTGCACCAAAGCATGTTGCTTCTCCTTAAAGGATTTCAACCAGCTAGAAATCATAGAGGTCAAGAAACCAGGTTGAAATCAAAGGATTTCAACCAGCTAGAATTGAATTCCCACTAGCATGGGAATCTCTCTCCAGAGAGTAACAGGATAAACTTGCCTGTTGCTCCAATCTTTAATCTAAATATTAATGCAATAAGGAATACATCTCATCTTAGCAGGGAGCACGTGTTTCTGTGCAAGTGGGTATTTTCATAGTCACTCTTTATCTTGTAGTCAGCCCTGTTGTATCTCAAAATTGTTGCCTTCTGCTCCACATCTGATTGTGCCATCCTCAAAGGCATCTGTTCTATCTATTGCCTATTTTAGTTGGGGCCAAAAAATCTGGGAGGGATTTAGAGGAGTTGGAAAACCTCCAACCGGGACAGTAGGCTCATGCCTAACTGGATCCAGGACTGCTTCACCTCACAGCAGCCCAGCAAGCGGTTCTTTAGGCAGCAACCCGCTGTCACCATCCATTGCTGGAGTTCAAGGAAGATGTTGCTTCTCTCAGCGCTGTCCCTGTTGCCTGTGATGGGATCACAGATACGTACACCAATAGTAAGGAAGGTGCCCACTACAGCTCCTGGTCAATGGGCCCACAATTAAATAGGTTTCATACCACTCTCCAACGCTTATTACTCTCTGGAAAGTGGGTTGACACATTTCCTAATATCATCACATCATAAAGTGATACATCAGACCCTGGCCACCTAGCATCGTCCCTGCTACTGATACACTGTGGGAAGAGTCAGATTCACAGCCCCAAAGTAAGTTTAGCTCTGTGGATCCTTGGCAGCTTCCTGGTGAGATTCACTGATAATCCAGCTGCACAAACTGCTGAATTTCCAAAACCTAAGAAAACAGGAGCAAAAGTAGGAGGTCAAACTACTATTGCTAAATCTCCTAACAGCTGTATCAGGGAAGCTGATGGGCCTGCATTTATTGCAAAAAGAAGAAGGTTAAGAAGTTGTCTTCTATCTAAGCATCAGTCAGACACAAACATGCTCCAGGCTTACTGTTTTCTATCACACATGTAGAATTCAAAGTACCTCAGCTCTTAAATTCCACTTTGGATACCTTTCTTATACAGCACTCTGCTGAGTCCTGGAAACACTGAATGTACCTAGCAAGTTACATTAATTATAACTGGGGAAAAAAACCCATTTTTTTTTCATAAAACAAACCACATTGTAGTTTCTTTGAAAAGAATAAAATATCTGAAGAAACAGTTCTAGTGGGAGGTGTCCCTGCTCAGGGCAGAGGGGTTGGAGCTTGATGATCTTTAAGGTCCCTTCCATCTCTAACCATTCTATGATTCTATGAAGCTGTAGAATATTTGGCCACATAGCCTTTCACAGTACAGAAATGAACAATTTAACCTTTTCATTAGGATTCTCAATTCTAAAACTAGAGTACAGCTGGAATCCCTCTTTTGTGGAGATTAATAGTTCTGGGACTATGTAATTAGACACATACGGGATGTATTTCTCCTAACTGGGAAAAGGCTGAAGTGAAAACATAGTATTTTGGTCAAGAGACGTTCTTGATAAAAAGCAAGCAGGTAAGCATAATTCATAACATGGGCACTTGGTAAAGCTGTCACTATTTACAAAGAATAGTACTTTAATCTTGCTTGTATGTAGTTACTGTTAATTTTTTCCATTATTTGGATAATCACCTTGAAAAGTTAACTGATGGCAGCTTTTTCTTTGTTTGTTTGTTTGTTTCTTATTCACACCCAGTCCCAAATATTGTAGACTCAAGTGTGTAAGAAGTCTTTAGTGTGTATGTCTTCAGTTTTTGCTGCATGCACAATACTTAGTCCCTGAAGAAGACATTGCAGAGGAAGGGAATATTAACTCTCAATGTATTGTTGTATAAAGATACAAACAAAGCTCAAATTACAGAGAATGTGGATAAAGTAGTGCTTCATGTTTACAAGGTATTATTATGTAAGAAAGACATGACTCAATTTGGTGGTACAAACTTCAGACTGCATTAATTATTCTCAAATAAAATCACTGACACTTCTTTATTAAAAACAGTATGACATAAATGGCTAACTAGGAGTGACACACATTACAGCATTTTTATATTATCCATGAACAAAAATGGAACTTGTATTAGTTACAGATTTCAAATTAATTGTATATTAAAAGAGACAATATACTGACAATGCAAACTCATTGTTTAGTTTTATGGCTTCCCTACATTTGCACCTACATACAGGGTCTTTGCCCTGTGTTACTTACACCCCAGGCTCAGCCCACCACCATCAACACCAGGGTATCACCTTCTCCTAGCCATAAACTCCTGCTCTTTACCATGCTCTAGTCTGGTGCATCCTGGACCTGCTATAAGCTGATTTAACTACTGAGTATTTTGCTGGGCTAGAGAGTTAAATCTGCTCAGGATACAGTCTGACATACGCCAAAGCTAAGACAGTGAAAGGAGACTGTCTCTCTATTACAGATGGAGCCCAGGCAGATTAGCTGGCTAATTTAGCTGGTTAAGTCAAATACCCACAGTCGGGCCGTATGAACTCCTCTCAGTTTATCTCTACAGCTATTTCTGGCAAAGTAATGCTTCTTGGTAGTTACAACTTAGAGTTGGGATCATGCAGCACCCTTCAGTGAGCTGACTTCCCCACAGACATGCGGATGACCTGGTAAAGTTGCATTCAGAGGACTGGAGAGGGGCTCACTCTACTGTTTGCATGGAACAAGACACTACCTGTTATTCTGTTTCTCTTACCGCCACATGCCCCTGAAGTTTTTGTTAACAGAGCAAATACAGCACTTAAAGTCACCAGTCCAATCATTAAGCACACAATCATCAAAGTACATCTAACTGCTTTACAGAACTATTTCCGTAGCTAAGTTGCTGAAGAACTATTACCTCTTAAGGGTGACACCTTTCCTGTGTTATTAAAACCTGAAAGGCGATACTCAGACTTCTTATGAATGGCAGCAGTAGTCAGTGCAACTAAAATCTTTAAAACTCCCTTAAGTTTTTCAAGCAGAAATTAAGCTAAAATAATAAATTTTCAGTGGAAATTCTACTCAGATTTGCTTAAAACATTGACATCAATATTTGACAATAAGTTCATAGTTTTGAAGTAGATAAAGTATTTTTAGAAGAATCAAAGAAGATATTTTCATCAATTACCAACTCCTTGTAAATAGTCACAACTTACTTTTTGTGAAAGTGTTAGGTACTCAGCCACCTCATTCTTGCCTATCAGTTTTGTCCTGGATAATCCAACTGGGCTTTCATGAAAGCAAACGGTATAATTTACATAAAGCAAGCAATACCTCTAACCACATTACACTTCTTACTAGTCTGACCTCTAAATTCAAAGCACAAAATGCAGGTTTATCAGCTTTCATATCTCCTTCACAAGCGACATTCTACTTTGTTTGTAAGAGCAAAGTAACCAATAAAATTTGGATCCTGCCAAACTTAATCTAAAATCTCTGTTGGTTTAGCATAGCAAATAACAGAATTGGCTTGCATTCCTACTATTCCAGTTACCAAAGTTCAAACAGATTCTCACAAAGCATTAAAATTTCCTGCTGCCAACAAAATGACCGCTAAAACAAAACTGCCAGAAAAACCTGCTAATGCAAGGATTCTATAAGACAGAGATAAATTTACTCTGTGAACCACTACATCCCTTAAATACCTATTAACAGTCATAGAGCAACATATCTCACTCTGGGAATCATATAGACATAATTAGGAAATCAAATCCTGAAACCGCTTGTAGATGAGTTTTAGAAAAACACTAATATCCTTTGCTTAGACTCCTGAATCACTAAATTGTATTTTCAGTTAAGACAGACTACCATTTGGAAAATAATTCTCCAAGTTCACACAGGTCTCCGTAAAAAGCCAGAAGACTTTTTTTTTTTACTTACAACCCTGACACTGACCTCTCATACTTTTTTCTCACAGTCGTTCTCACATATATTTTGGGGGAATAACCTTCCTTCTTATTTCTTTTATAATTTGTGACCAGTGAAGCAGAAACTTCTGAAGAACATCTACTGAAAGTGTAAATCATACAGAAAAGCTTCATGACTTTTTAAATAGGTCACGATTGAGTCTTAGCTTAAGAAGAACCCAAAGATAATCATTATTTACTGTAATACAGAGGCTCGTTTCCAACTGCATAAACTTTAATTATCAGTAGGACAAAAAAAATAGAACACTGAGGTTTTNNNTCTTGTGGGGGTGTGTGGGGGGCGGGGGCGGGTGGGAAGCAAACAAAAAACCAAAAAACCTACCTGGCCCATTGTATAACTACAGATGATAAGATTATTTTTGCCGAGACTTTCTGCTACTGATAGACTGACTTCAGTATTTGTGAAGTTGGAAACACAGTGAGGGTGGGGTTTTTTTAGTTTTTTGTATTGAACATCTCAGATAAAACAGCTTTTAAATACATTCCTCCCCAAGTACAGAGTTCATTAAATCACCGCTTGACAGGTATTTTTTTTTCCCACAAACTGATGTTGAACGTGTGTAAGACAAAAGAGGTGACAGGTACATGGGAGCCAGGGCAAACTTTTTCAGGAAACTGAGGGGAAGGTGGAGGGACACATCAAATATTTCAAGTAACTTATAACATATAAAATAAGAGTATTATATTTAATCACTTGTCAGTTTTCAGGACTCAAAAACCTGAAGTGAACAGCGATGCACTGCAGAATTTGCGTGCATTACGTTTCGTTTTACAAACTGCAATCCCTGAAAGGGACATTTAAAAAAAGAGGATGGGAACATCCTATCTCCTGAGCAACAGGCCTGCCTTTTACTGTTCCAAAAGATCAGCTCTTTTTCATACTGGCCTTGCCTGACAGGAGATAAGCAGTTTGCACGCCCGCTTCCTTGTCCCCTCACGCCAGCAGCACATGGAGGCAGCTGCTACAGCAGCTGCAACCTCCACTTCACAGGGAGAGGGAAGGCCCACTAATGGATAAACAAGAGCACTCAAGGGTAGGGGAAGGAGTGCTAATAAGCTCGCTGGAGAATGGTGGCCCTAATGAGCACTGGAAAGCAGCAAAACAAATCCGCTAGGCACCCAGCTCACTTCGTCCTCCGTGAGCATGACAGTCCCCACAAATGAAGCCACGGGGGGGGGCTAGGCTGAAGTCAGCCAGGCTCTTTCACGAGGAGTGCCTGTGAGGCGCTAGCCACGCCACAGAGGAGCAGAAAGCCAAGGACAATAAGGACAACAGAAGGGCCATCTCCGGCCCCGCACACCTGGCGGAGGAAAACGACCCTGTAATGGCGCCTTCCCCCCACCCGCTCCACGCAACTTCCGCGCCGCGCCGCCGGGGGGCGCTGTGTGCCCCACCACCGCGGACTACGGCTCCCGGCGTGCTATGCAGCGCGACAGCGCATGCGCGCACCTCCTAGCCCTGCCCGCCGTAGGAGGCGGCGGAGCGAATCCCCATCCGGCGGCTCCTGTGCCGGCGGCTGCGGCGGCATAGGTCAGGCTCTGCTCCCGCCGCACGTTTTACGGTTGCCCTACTAGTAACTTTTCGCTCCGGTTTGTTAGCCAGGGGGTTGGGGCAGGCCGCCGCGACCGGAAGCGCCAGTTGCCATAGCAACTGCCTCCACAGTAAACATCCCGGGTGCCCCCGGAAGCGGTCGGAGAGGGCCTCCCATGTGGAGATTGTCCTTATCGCTCCCGGACGCGGCCGCAGCAGCTGCAACCCACGTGGCTTCGCCGTTAAACGTTAACGTCTTATTCATTAAAAATATGATGAGACGCCGTGCCAGTTAAACCTCTCCGCGGCAACGATTGGCCACGGGACTTTCCGTCCGGCCAATGGGCGCCGGCCACGCTCCGTCCGCAGGAAACCGCACATGGAAAGCCACGATTGGCGGCGGTAGTCGCAGGCCCCTGCCTCCAAGGCTTCCCATTGGCTGTCTGTTTGGCGTGGTACGCTCCAATTGGCCAGTGGCAGAGAGGCTCCCCCCTACCCTCCCGCGCCCCGACTTGATAAGGCGGAGGGGGAGGGCCAGAGCCGCTCTAGCGGGCTCGGCGGTGAGGGGCGGGTGCTGCGGAGGGCTCGGGAGCGTGGGGCAAGAGCGCCTCAGGGGGACAGGACGTTCTCTGCTGCCACCGGAGCTCACCTCACTATGAAGTCGGTGTGGGGGCTCGCTCTGGCCTGTGTGCTGCTCCTGGCCGGTGAGTGCCCGCGGGCTTCTAGAAGCTTCTGATAGGTGGTGATTGTAGGGAAGGGGTCGGGGCCTGGGTGAAACACATATGCATCCCTCACCCCCTTCCCCGGCTTTTTTTGCTAGGGTAAGGGGGGCGGGCGCCGACGAGAAGCTAAGTGGGGCCATGGTGTCTACGGGNAACAGAACTGAGCGTAAAACCGTGGGGAGAACTTAAGTAGTTCCCAGTAGGGATCATGTCTGGATCGTTGGATTCTTTTTTTTCCCAGTATCGGTTAGAGCTGATGAGGTGGAGGTGGACGGGACCGTGGAAGATGACTTGGGTAAAAGCAGAGAAGGGTCTCGAACAGATGATGAAGTTGTTCAGAGGTTAGTACCTGGGGTTCTGGGTAAGTTACTTTTCAAATGTTCAAGCTTCTTCTGGCTTTTGAAGGGTCCATTTGAGCATCAGTAATACCTAAAAGCCTCAGAAACAGGAAGGAAGACCATGTAACAGAGAGATCTAGTTACCTGGGCAAAAGGAAATATTTTTAGAAAAGACTGTTTCCTAAATAGAAGCAAGCCTGAACTTGGATTCAGAAATTATTCAACTTGGTTTTGTCTAATATAAACAGTTGTGTGAAACCCAATAAATTTATAGATACTCTTGCTGGTAGTACACTGTGTCAATTGAGTGCCTACTGATTAAATAGCTCTATGCTTATGAAGCACCTTGATCCGCTGTGAAGTATACCACATACTGAGCCTATATTCTTCTTTGAATTTCTTCTTAGGAAAAAAAACACACTTTACTTGCCAGCATGAGCATGGATTTTCACTTGAGTTTTAGATTAAGGTTATGCCGTTGAGGGGTAGCTACTCTTGCTCATATCTCATTTGATCATGTAACTTTGGGCCTGTGTCAGTGATTAACTCTTACTGTTGTTCTAACTAGACTATTATTGCTGTTGCTAGATGGTAAAATTAGTGATACTGTATGTGGACATGACTACTTAACAGGTTTTCATTGTCCTAACAGAGAGGAGGAAGCTATCCAACTAGATGGCCTAAATGCATCCCAGATCAAAGAAATCAGAGAAAAATCGGAGAAGTTTGCATTTCAAGCAGAAGTGAACAGAATGATGAAACTTATTATCAATTCTTTGTATAAAAATAAAGAGGTTAGTGCCTTTACCAGTAAAATGCTAGAACTTTTTGTGTATGTTCTGGAATTCCCGACTATATGTTTCTATTTCAGATTTTCCTGAGGGAACTTATTTCAAATGCTTCGGATGCTTTGGATAAGATACGGTTAATATCCTTGACTGATGAAAATGCTCTTGCTGGTAATGAGGAACTTACGGTCAAAATCAAGGTAAGAACCGTCAGTTACAATCATCTGTCCTGGAGGAGTGGTGGGAAGATGTAAAAAAAAAAAATAGTACATTATTAAATACTAAATTTTTAACTTAATGCTGATGCAAACTAGGACTACATCAGGACCCTTGTAATTAACTTTATCAAAGATTACGCTTTAATGGTGAAAACATATTTCTTATTCTATAAAGAGTAACTGAAGTGTTAAAATACCTGAATGTGGGTCTTCTCACTGTTGTAGTTACTGCAGATTTGATTTATGGTACTCAGGCATGTTTGAATATCTAGTACTTGCCACTTCTCTGTGGCAGTATACAAGTATTAAGAGTCAAAGTGATGCCAGACTGCATTTTTCTCTTTTTTGTTTTTTATTTTTCCAGTGTGATAAAGAGAAGAACATGCTTCATGTTACAGATACGGGTATTGGCATGACAAAAGAGGAGTTAGTGAAAAACCTGGGTACCATTGCAAAGTCTGGTACAAGTGAATTCTTAAACAAGATGACAGAAATGCAGGACGATAGCCAGTCAACATCTGAGCTAATTGGTCAGTTTGGTGTTGGCTTTTATTCTGCTTTCTTAGTAGCAGACAGAGTTATTGTCACGTCAAAACACAACAATGATACTCAACATATTTGGGAGTCGGATTCAAATGAATTCTCTGTGATTGATGACCCAAGAGGAAACACTTTAGGACGTGGCACAACCATAACGTAAGTATTACGTTTCTTCAGGTTTAAAAGAACAAAAGTTGTGTAGGTACGTTAGTATTGTCAGTCATACACTGCTTGGTTTTTAATACAGCTCTTTTCAGTTTAATATAAACATGCAGACTATTAACTGCATACAAATTAAATGTGAAGTGATAATACAATCTGCTTCACAAAACCTTGAGCGTCTTTGACAGCTAACTGTTCTTAAACACAGTTGTGGCCCATCGAAACCTATACAGGGGCTGTAGAGCTTACTTTTGGAAACTGGCTGCTGTTTATGTACTGGTGAGACCAGTCTGATGCAAATCTCAAACTAGGGGCGGTTTGACAATCCTATTTTCATCCCCTTCATGAGCAGATAAAGCTGGGTTTAGAGAACTTCCTGAAGAAGCCATTTAGTATGAAAAAGTTCATCTCAGTGCTTTAGTTCCAAGTAAAGCCAGTGAGAGTGCATCAAGGTTCTGATAAGTATCAATATAACTGGAGATTTTCATTGAGACTTCTGGGTATTGTGTTCCGCTCCAGTTGTTGAAAACAAACATGTTTTTCCTCATTGGGGCAGTTTAGTGGGGATTGTATCTTTTTAAGAAAGATTTATAGCTGAACTCAAAAAAGCTTATTTGCATAAATTTGAATCACTGTAGCTGCAACAGTATAAAAGCATCTCCTCCGGTAAAACTACTTAAAAAATGCCTGTTGAGCAGTTTGATTGAAGCATGTGTGTGTTGTTCTTTTTTCCTCTTTAGCCTAGTCTTGAAGGAGGAGGCATCTGATTATCTTGAGCTGGATACTGTCAAAAATCTAGTAAAGAAATACTCACAGTTCATAAACTTCCCCATATACGTGTGGAGCAGCAAGGTAGGTATATTTAACTGAGCATTGCACAATGTGAGCTTTGGTTGTGAAAACTGTCTCTCTGGCCAGATCTTCCAGGAAGGGTGAATGCATACTATAGTACAAAACTTGTCTAACTTCTGAATTTCTTCTATTCCTGACTCTTCTGGCTGGTATTTTACTACTTACTTGGATCTTCAAAAGTTGCTAGTATCGTAAACTTTCAAAGAACTTGGTTTTGTTCTGACTCGAAGAACTTTACCAAAGGAGGAGCAGAACTACTAATTATGAAGAAGGGATCTTTCTTCCACTGGCTTTAGCAGCTGGAAGCTTTTGTAAGCACTCGAGCAGGGCTGTGATTAGGTATCTTTCTGAAAACAGGGCAGCACCTTAACTTACGGCCTGTTCTGATGTTTTCTTGGTGTACCAGTAACTTAAAATCACCAAAGTCTTTGATTATGTGTAAAGCTCTGGAAAAACTTAAAATTTGAGAACAGTGACTTCACAGTGTATTAAAGGAAAGCATATATTAATGAAAAATGTAATTAAACCCCCATAGCTACATACAGAGAAATGTTTGTGATAGGCTAAAATAACACAGGTTAAACTCATGCTCCAAGAGGTTAAGCTCTTCAAGAGAATACTGGAAGATAACGGTAGGAAGCCAAGCAGCCCAAGTCATCACTTGAATTTGTCTCTTCAGACAGAGACTGTTGAAGAACCCATTGAAGAGGAAGAAGCAAAAGAGAAAGAAGAAACTGATGATGATGAAGCTGCAGTTGAAGAAGAGGAGGAAGAAAAGAAACCAAAAACTAAGAAGGTAAACTTTGTCAGGCTGTTTAAGTGCAGTTAGATGTCTTGTCAGGAAATAAGTTTGTAAATAAAACAGATTTGGCTGAAATCAGGCAAGTGACTGATGATAGCCTTGTGAGGCCGTGGTCCCAAAACTAATTATGAAGACTTGAGTGAACTGCTTGAAATGGTAGTGGGCTTCTGTAATCTGACATTGTGGAGTAGTTTAAATTGAGTAGACTCTTTTGTAGGCCTGTTGGGGTTTGGGTGTTGTTTTTCAGAACAGCAGTAACTTAATGTGTTAAATGTACGTAGGACACACTGTAGTGGTAGACTAAAATTTTAGTCCCATGTGTTACGCTAATTTGTGTATCTGATAATAGCCAGGCCATCACATAATTTACTTCCTAAGTCAGAGCATGTATTTTTGATGTGCTACTTTATTATTTAACCTCAGGGGAGTGTCTTTAACTGACTTAACCTGAAGTAAAGAATTAGCCTTTATTATACTATGGTGTTTAAATACACAGGTTGAAAAGACTGTCTGGGACTGGGAGCTCATGAATGACATAAAACCAATCTGGCAGAGACCATCTAAAGAAGTTGAGGAAGATGAATACAAAGCTTTTTACAAAACCTTCTCCAAGGTAAGCTGTGAGCCTCAAGATTGTTCCAAAGCAAGAGGTTTGCTATGGTATCCGTTGCTGTGTAAACAAAATTCTTCACAGGATGTCCTTAATAGATTCTAGCAAAGCATGGTTAAATGGCTGAATTGTAAAACTACACTTAGTTGGCAAACTCATGTTCTAAGTGGAAATGTATTGACTTGCTGATATTTTGCCCATGTGCATTAATAGAATTCTGTCTTCACAGGAACACGATGACCCAATGGCTTACATCCATTTCACTGCTGAAGGGGAAGTAACTTTCAAATCTATCCTGTTTGTTCCTAATTCTGCTCCACGTGGCCTGTTTGATGAATACGGATCCAAAAAAAGTGATTTCATTAAGGTAGGACAAGCAAGTGTGTGCTTATAGTATCTTTAAAAAAAGAACCACGTAAATTATAACCTGGCTGCTCTTTCTTCTTGTAATTCAGTTGTACGTTCGAAGAGTGTTCATCACTGATGACTTCCATGACATGATGCCCAAATATCTTAACTTCGTTAAGGGTGTTGTAAGTATTACAAGTCTTACTTGCATTTGATATTTGTTTTTTTAAAATTTTGAAATACTGTTAGCTATAGTTAAAAAGTTTCTTTCTCAATTAGGTGGATTCTGATGATCTTCCTTTGAATGTATCTCGTGAAACACTTCAGCAGCATAAATTGTTAAAGGTAAGGTGATGAATCTTAAATTACTTCATTGTAAACACATGACATCAGCAAGATTTAGAAGAATAATAGCTTGATTACTTTTATATAAGAAGAGTGAAATCAAAGTGTAGGAAACTCACGTATTGCTGTTCTCAGACTACCTCTGTTCAGTTCAGAGACACGAATCTATCCTTCACTGTGGGGTTGAGTTGAGGGCTCCTCCAAGTTCTTCCTGTTATAATGTGGTATTGGGTTTTTTTATTAGGTGATCAGGAAGAAACTTGTTCGCAAAACTCTTGATATGATCAAGAAAATTGCTGAAGAAAAATACAATGACACATTCTGGAAAGAGTTTGGCACTAATGTGAAGCTTGGAGTTATTGAGGATCACTCCAACCGTACACGACTGGCTAAACTTCTTCGCTTCCAGTCTTCTCATCATGAAAGTAACCTCACAAGCCTTGACCAGTATGTGGAAAGAATGAAAGAGAAGCAAGACAAAATTTATTTCATGGCAGGTGCCAGCAGAAAGGAGGTATGTGAGCATGGAAGAAAGTACTACAGCTCCTAGTTATAGTGCCATAAATGTACCAGCACTTGTGAAATAGTTACAGGTTTCCATAGCTCGTGGTACCAATGCAACTAAACTGGCATCTGATCTGTGTTGTTTTCTTAGGCTGAGTCCTCACCGTTTGTTGAACGCCTTCTGAAAAAGGGCTATGAAGTGATATATCTGACTGAACCTGTAGATGAATACTGTATTCAGGCTCTGCCAGAGTTTGATGGCAAGAGGTTTCAAAATGTAGCGAAAGAAGGAGTTAAGTTTGAAGAAAGTGAAAAGTCTAAGGAGAGTCGGGAAGCCTTGGAAAAGGAGTTTGAACCACTCTTAAACTGGATGAAAGACAAAGCTCTAAAAGACAAGGTGAAATATTATGCTATATTTAATGCATGTTTGTAGATGCTGTTGTACTTACTACAACACAACTTCCAGATTCTTTGAGCATAGACTTGAAAGTAGCTTCTCTTTATTCCTGCGGATAAATTGACGTGTTATTTCAGGAAGACAGTGAGTTACTTTATTCCCTGTGAACTAATGTTAAGGCTCTTTCTTCTACAGATTGAAAAGGCTGTGCTATCTCAACGCTTAACCCAGTCTCCATGTGCTCTTGTGGCTAGTCAGTATGGATGGTCTGGCAACATGGAAAGAATCATGAAGGCTCAAGCTTACCAAACTGGGAAGGATATATCTACAAAGTAAGCTTTCAGTTACGTAGCAGCAGGCACAAAAAGTAGTTGATGGCTCTCCTTGCGTAGTGTGCTTACACCAAGCTTCCATGTGGTTCAGATGATCCTTCATTCTTTTAAGGTCACTTAAAACCAAATTGCAGTCTCCATCATAGCTTTACATTATTTCAAAGCCCAGTATGTAGACCTGCCTAGTGAGCAGGATTCACCAGTGGCCTTTGCTGTCTTGTCATTTGATGACAAGAGAAGATGAACTGTCATAGTAACCTGAATGCTTTTTAGAGTTAAGCTAGTAATGAAGTGGGTCTGGGGAAGGAATACCCTTGTTACTGTGGCAATAATCAGTATTCACAGGTCTAAAGAAAGAGCAACTTCAAAACTTAGTGATGTCACTTCTACTCTTTTCAGTTACTACGCTAGCCAAAAGAAGACATTTGAAATTAACCCCAGGCATCCACTCATCAAGGACATGCTGAGGCGGGTCAAGGTAAACAAGTAACAGTAGTGAAATACTGACTACTTGGCAGCATACAATCTTGTTAACCCTTCTGCTTGTGTATTTATGGGGTTTTTTAATGCTTTTTCACATTAGGAAAACGAAGATGACAAAACAGTTTCAGATCTTGCAGTGGTATTGTTTGAAACTGCCACTTTGAGATCGGGATATATGTTACCAGACACTAAGGAATATGGAGACAGAATAGAAAGGATGCTGCGTTTAAGTTTAAACATTGACCTGGATGCAAAGGTTAGTTTTGCCTTCAGCTTGGGGGTGATAATTGACTCACTGCTGCTGCATTTTAAAAAGTAGATACTTGATAGACTTGCATAAAATGAAATATATCAGTTTTCCACTTCAGTGAGCCACCAGGAGCCTAATTCAAATACCTGGGTAAAGAACAAATGAATCTGTATTTCGTGCCCATGTGCTCCCTTCCACCCTTCCCAGTTGCTTGGGATTCTGCTCTGTCATTATGCTTCTCAAGTATTGTTGTGTCCTTAACTAAGTGGTGGTTCTGTGAGAGTCAATTTAGGGGTCAAAGGGTGTGTGCCCATCTCATGAATGGGGAAGTTAAGTAGGTATAAATAAGATGGGTTCCCAAAAATTTCCTGCTGGAGGAGGCATGGTAGTGTGTCAATGCTAAATAGAACTTGCCTTCACCTTCAGGGAGCCTGGGACAAGTATTAGGAACTGATAGTGAATACTTACACAGCCTGTAATTAGTTAGTCCGTAACTAGTAGACATCCTAAGCAAATAAAGCAAATTGCTTATCACCCTTCCAACAGGTGGAGGAGGAACCAGAAGAGCCTGAAGATGCAGCTGAGGAAGCAGAGCAAGATGAAGAGGAGGTGGATGCTGATGCTGATGACAGTGAAACACAGAAGGTAAGGTCTCAAATCTGACTTTTTTTTTTTTTTCCTTACCATTCTCTATGTGCAGTTTTGTCTGGGATGCTTCCTAACAACAAACTTGTTCACTTTCTTTTTCATAATGCTAGACTCTAGTGGGAGGGTTTTCCAAGCTTTTCTTACAGGCAGAAAAAAGAAAAAAACCTACAGCACAAATGACATTTCATTCCTTATCAGACTACATTGTAAGATGAAAGTTCTTAGACACTAAGTTGGAGCTAAATTGTTGGAGCTAAATTAAGCTTAAGAGATTGCAACACAGTGCCTTAGGGCAAGGAAAGAGCAGCACATCCTCTACGGTCAACTTAATGTTACCTGTTACCTGTAAGCTGTTCCACAGCTTTGGGGCAGTAACAAATACTGGACAAGAGTATAGTTTCCCATACTTATAATACAGGCTCATGACAGCACTACCTATAAACAGTTCCGTTGTTACATGAAGTCAGCTGATGTCTTGATGGATAACTGACAACTTTCTTCCCCTTCAAAAAAAAAAACAACCAACATTCTCTGTTTGTCTCCACAGGAATCCACAGATGTGAAGGATGAACTGTAAGCTGCACTCAACTACCATCCTGCACTGGGGGGTTAGGAGGGAATGTGAATTAGATTGTTTTGGTTTTTTTTCCACTGTAAAATGTTGAGGGATGGTATGGGGTTTAAGGGTAAAGGAGGATTTTTTTTTTTAAGTTGACTTTTCTAAAAACATTCCTCATGAATGTAAATTTGTATTATTTAACTGACTTGGTGTAAAATCTTGTCATGTACAAAATAAAATGTTCCCAAACACCACTAACTCTAACTTTTACATAGTAAGCTTATCTTGTGGGCTAGCACAAAGAAGCAAAGGGATTGTCTAGAGTGTTCAGGCCCTTTGTACAAGGGGGAGTTGGCAGTCCTCACGCCTCGCCACGCTGGCACAGCCACACGTAACTGTGTTAACACAAACCCAAGCCACAGGCATTGTGCTAACAAACCTGCTGTGCTCTTTAGCCAAAATTTACCTGGTATCCGAGAGCAGTACTGAAGTTGCCAGTTGACATGAGCGTTCAAGAAGTTATGTGTGTACTGACATCTTTAGAAAGGCATTTAAAAATAGCATTGGAACTGAAGTCCTGGCAGCTTGCACTGAACTATGTGACTTGACTCCACTGCACGGAATAGGCAGTGGTAGCTGTTATGGTTGAAATAAAGGGGAGGGGGGGGAGAAAGCTGCTTTCACCAACTCTGTGACCAACTGGGGGAGCTTTATGTGCTGTTTGGAATAAGCACTACATTTTTCTAACCAGTACCTCTACTTTAGAACATCTTCACAGGGTTGGTAGAAAGTGTTTATGCTGAAGTGGTTTTTTTGCCTTCCTCTGTGGAAGAAGTATGGAGGAGTTGTACTTGTGTACAGTGACTCTACTCTAGAAGCACCCATCTGTTTCATTAATAGAACTTTTTGTGAAGTTTGAGCTTTTGCCATCTGAAGTGAAATAAACTGTTTCTAGTTAGGTGAGGGCACTGAGCACTGACCTGAAGAACTTGCTTTCCGTTTACTTTCATGAGGCTGCTTCTATGTTGCCTGAATACTGTTTACATGAAATAAATACAAATGCCATGTATCACTGTGACTATCCAGTTAGGGTTCACACAGGGCTGCCAGTTTTTCTGAAGGATGCTGCTTGAGGCTTCAAGGAATGGGAGTTTACTTTGGGAGGGGGGGTTGATTGAGTTCAGGGTTGTTTTGGGTTTTGCTCACTGTACAGGTATCTTAGATACTCTGTAAGAGTCTTTTGTTGTTAGAGCATGCTGAGTGGTCTAGCCCTAGAGTGTAGTTCAGCAGCTAGCAATACCAACTTAATTAGCAGTTCTTTATTAGTAAGTTATTGAGTAGGAAAGGTGCAGCATTTCTGCTTAAGGCATGATCCTCTTACTGTAGCAGTACAACTTTTGTGCTCTGCAGCTATCAGCTGGTGCTGAGGCTTTGATTTAATGCTTCCTCAATTACCACCTCTGGTGATACGCTTCCGAGTAGATCATCAACCTGTGCTCCTCTATCTCTGTTTCACCAGCCTGAGTAGCAAAGGTGGCCCATGCCTACTCTATGGTTGAGTGCTCTTTGGAGCTAGCAAACCAAAGAGGAGTACTGGAAGCATAGGGTTGCTTGCTACAGTATTCTTAATTTGTTAATTACTTGTAGACTTAAGCAACCTTTGTTCTGTTACATAGCTGAAGTTCTCAATGCTTGGATGGGTTTTAGGATGGCATACCTGATTTAATTTCAGAAATTATAATAAAGAGCACGCTTGAGAGTCATGCTTTGTGCTTCTTCATCTTCCTCAGCTTGAGGATATCATGTGTGACGTAGCTGTGGTCCAGCTGCTTTCTCTATCACGGAGTGGCAAATGTTTGCTATTAATAAGCACAAAATGCAGTTTGTAGGTGTGGTTTTTGGGGTGGGGGGCGTCAGCTCAGTGAAGTAAGATAGTATTGATGCTGGAAGAAGTGTCTCCAGGTCACTGAAGGTTGAGTCAGTCAGTGAGGCTGTTTCTTCCAGTGCTGCAGTCACGCTGATTCTGGGGGTGGTTTCAGTTCTGCTGTTGTCAGGTGGGCACTAATGAAAATGGATTCCCTCTGCTAGAACAGGCTGGGGTAAAACATGCTCCCTGTTTCCCAGTTTCCATTAGTAGCAGGATACAGTTAGAAATACAAACCAAATCGGTAACTCGGTAACTTCCCCCTGCAGCCTTCAGATCTGATAAACATTTAGAAAATAGGGAGAAATGCGTTTTTCGTGTCAGAAATCAACTACAATGATAAAAGTGATACTCTAACCAAGTGTGAATAACAGGGTAAGGGTTGATGAATCCTGGCTCTTAAAAGAGGTAATGGAGAAACTGCTGTTTCTGCCCTAGTTAGAACAGTAAGAAAATACTGCTGAACTGCCCCATCTGGTCTCTTCAATAAGCTTCATCTGTAATGCTCAGGTGGAAGGTTGCCAATCTCAGCTTGCTTTAGGTACAGTGGAGGAAAAAGTAGTTTAACCAGAACCAGACCTACTAAGATGCTGTCATCAATTGATTACATTTGGGCCTAATGTCCAAGACTGATTTGAGTCCTTCCTATCAATCACTGCTCTCGTACAGGGGTCTGAGAGAGGCTGTGATCTGGTAACACTGAGTACAGGCTGCAGCCTCAACAACTACCTAAGAGCAGGAGAGGATTTTGTCCCACCTCAGCTGGCTCATCGGCCAATGTGTTCCACAGCAACACTGTGGAAGAGCAGAGGCACATAGGCACTCAGAGGAACTATAAACCTTTCTTCCTCAGAAATCACTCCAATTCAGGCAAATATAAATAACAGCTTCACAGATGTAAAAGTAGCACTTTCAGTGATCATTTGTTGACCCCTCTGCTATTACAAGAGCTCCAGGTACTTTGCCAGTGGGAATTAGGGAACCCTCTGTTTCCTTAATGGGCCATCAGGGTTTCCTTTTCCAAGTTAAAGCTGAGTCAGAATTGAGGAGGAAGCCTGGGACTTGTCTTGATGCTTTTCTCAAGGGAAAGTAATCCCCAACCATCACAAGCTTTACTGTGTAGCAATCAAAAACAGGTTGTGCCAGCTTTGTAGGACCTTGACTTAGCGTACCTTCTGGAGTTCCAGGAGCAAAGAGCTTTTTTGCAATCCTATTTCCATTTTAACCAGTAAAACCAAGTTGTAAGATCCTCCCTAGCCTTACAGAGGATGAAAGCAGATTTCCTGTCAGTAATCCAGTGGCACGGTTTAGTGACGGGTTGTTGCTTTTTATCAGAGTTAGGTTGATGGTTGGAGTAGATGATCTCAAAGGTCCCTTCCAACCTAGACAATGCTATGATTCTACTACACACAGACAGCCAATGTAACTGCTGCTACAGCATCAGATGTGCAAGAAGTCGTCCTGCAATAAGGCATCTTTCTTATTTGTATGTGCCATCACTTACTGTATCGCATTCTGCATTATGTCCAGTAACACTGAGTTAAAATTTAAAAAGGCGAGAAATACCATTGGGTAAGTAGGGTTCTACTACCAATGAATGGATAAGCTTATTAAGGCTAATGAGTGGCCATAGAATCTTGACTTTTCAATATGCTAAACTTCCTATACATGTTAATCAGCTTAAAAGTTTTGAATTCCATCAGACTCACCAACGTTAGTTTAAATCTTTTATCCTGAAGGATACTTACACTGCAATCAAGATGAAGGAATTGTAAGCATTTTGGCACACAATCGATTGTACTTTTAACAACAACATTCATTATACCTTTATTTTTAATGCTGCCTGCAAGTCTGCTTAAAGGAACCCCCCAAAAAAGTATTACAGGACTACAGTATTTCATGTGAATTTCTGCAGTTGACCAAATATTTTATCAGTTCTAGTTTTCACACTGTAAGTAAATTCTGGTCACCGTTCTGAAGTTTCAACTTTGCTTGATCTTGCTTTTAGACCCAACAGTTCTGTTCTCAGTTCTCCAGGCTTAGGAGGTATTTCAGGTATACTCTGTGAACAATGGAGAAAGACATAAGTGTTGTGACAGAAGAAAAACTAAACTCACAAAACAGTAAATGAGCATACTCTGTAAGAGACAGCATTACAGCTAAATTGTGATTATACTGCCCTTTTTTTTTTGAGCAGAATATAATTGCAACAAGCAAAACATCTTAAAAATTAACCTATTGCCTTTTTGTAAATTGAGATTCATTTTAAAGTACGATTTGAAAAAAAAAAAAAGAATGAGAGTTTGTTTTAAAGCACAAAGCTTCCTTTTGCCATTTAAGAAAGTAAGTTTGGTTGAGATGTGTAGTACAGCTGAAGTTTCCACACATATTCTGTCTCATATTCTGGAATGGAAGAAAAAGTTTCACTGCTTCTACCTTTCTGGTTTAAAAATTAAGCACTTAAAAGAGAGATGAAATTTAAAAAAAAAAAAAATATGCTAGATGACATGACATTACAAAAACCGTATGCCCTCAAAAATCTAGTGTAAAGAGATGTGGGTCATAAGATCACTTTGAATAAATATTCCTATTTGCCTGTAATGAAAGTTTCAGTAGAGACTACTACAGCACATAAATTCTTATGCATCTATCAATAATTTAAACCTCCTTGCTTAAATTTTGTCATGACAATTCAAATATGGTGATTTTTTTAAACATATATCTGATTTTGCTATAGCACAGTGTTTTTAAAAAACAAAAAAGTACACAAGAGCAGGAGGATGAGATAAGGCTTACAAGTTAGAAGGCCTCCAAGAGACCAAATCAATCATTAATACACCCAGCAGATGGTCTCATTTTGGAGCATGACCCTGTGATTGTAATTTTGACGCTCTCAGTCTGGTATTGTTTCTAATGTCAATTTTTGTTCATCTTCATTTCTGCTACTAGGGGGAAAAATGTCTATTTAAATATAATATAGCACCTTCTCACCACTTTTGCCCACTCTTTTGGTCCCCACAGCAGAAAGCCCTTTTTAAAAAGTTTCCAAAGCTTTGTTATTTTTCGGTATTTGAAAGCGGCTTCTTCAAAAGCAGACCCAGCCCCTGCTTCTTCAGAGCCTGATTTTCAGTCGTGGCAGCCAGGCCCAGGCACATTCCTAACACCAAACCTCCTCAGGAGAGAGACCCTCCACCCCGCCGCCGCCCCCGGCACTTACAAGGTCAGGCCTGTAGTATCTGTGCACCACCTCAGCGCCAGCGAACATGGCCAACATGCTGGCCGCCAGCGTCTTCAGGTAGGTGGGCCAAGGCACGCCGGCGGGCATGGCTGCAGGGCGAGGAGGGACCGGGATCGGGGCCGCACCGCCTACCCCGCCCCCTCACGGAAGGGCCCCGGCGCCACAAGCCCGGCGGCGACGCTTGGACACACCTTCCCCACGCAGACGATGACGTAACGCGCCGGAGGTGCGTCATCCCCTCCGCCTGCAGGCCGGCGGCAACATGGCGGCGGGGGTGCCGAGGCCCGCCCCTGGCGAAGGGGCACCCAGCTGCGGATGACGCAGTCGTGACGTAGGCCCCGGAACCCTCAGGCGACGGGCGACAGCTTAGTGCCGCTCTCCCACGCCCTCCGCTTGCCCCCGACGGCTCGAGCGGCTGCTCCCGGCCCGGGGCCGCCTCCCGCCGCCATCCGTGCAGTCACCGGCATCGGCACCACCCCCTCCTCGCGCCCCGCCCTCGCCGACTCTGCCGGCCGGTCGCGCCCTCCCATTGGCCGCCGCCGCTCACGTGACGCGGGGCTGCCCCGCAGGTCGGTTGGGACTCTGAGGCGCCGCGGGGGGAGGGGGCGTTGGGGGGCGGTGGGTGACAATAGCCCTCAGCGGCGGTGACGGCAGCGGGAGGCTCCGCGCCTGGGCATGGAGGCCGAGGAGCTGGGCAGGTATCGGCGACGCCCCGCCCGCAGCCGCGCTCGGGCCTGGCGGTGGGGATTGCCGTTGTCCTTCTTTTCCTCTAAATTCCCCCTCTCCCGCGGCCGGGGGAGAGCTGGGGCTGGGCTGTGGCGGCCCCCTCCCCTTTTCCCCCTTCCCTGAGCCCGCCCTGGGCACAAAGGAGGGGGCTGTGTGTGAGGGGACGTGCTCCCGGGTTGGGTGTGAAGGGTCCGGGGCTGCAGGGCGTCCCTGTGCGCCCGTGGGGGAACGTGGAGGCAGAGTTGGGTAGACGGGGGCGTCAGGCAGTGGGACGCGATGCCGGGTGGGCGCCCGGAGCGGGGGATCTGCCTGGGGTTGACGGTCGTACGAAAAGATTACACTGCTGCGGGTAAAGCGGGACTGATTTGCGAGGAAAGGAGGGCGCGTGGGGAGGCCCGTGTGTTTTTGCGGGGGTGAGAGAAGGGAGGAAAGTTGGTGCGTGGTAGTGGGGAGGGAGGTTTGCGGGCCGCGGGGCGGGAGAGACCGCTGTGGGGAGAGCAGGCGGCCCCGATGTGAAAGGGCGTCGGGGTTCGTCGGGGCGACAGCTGGGACGCGGCTCGCTGTGGGTTAGGAAACTCCATGCGTGCGGTAGAGGCCTGTGTGCGTGGATTTGTAAATGAATTAACATTAGTTTTTGTTGCAGTACATGTATCTCTTCTGCCTTTCATTTTTCTTTCATTTTCTAGTGTGTGAACTGAAGGAGGGGTTAAATCACTCCCTACCTATTCCTTAGGGAACTGAAAGTATTTGTTTAAGTGTTCCGTAATGCATACATCAGTAACAACATTTTCTGTTTCTGAATGCCTGCAAGAAAAACGATCTAAACCAAATGCATGTGAGGGTTAGAGGTGGGGGTAAAAGCTCTCTGTCCTCCCACTATTGTGTGGTTAGAAGACTTGTCCACGATGTGGTGCAAATTTTCCTGTTTAAAGGGACTTTTATTCCCTTTATAAGGAGTCTCTACATACGCATGAAACACGTATTATAAGATGTCTTGTTAGAGACTGTTCTTGGGTTAGATACTTGCTTTGTTCTGTTCTGTATAATTAAGCATTTGCTACACGATAAACTGGATTCTACATCTCCGTGGGCTTTCCTAACACAAGTGTGAGGATCGGTTTTGTTCTGTTCAGTAACTGCATGAGTATTTTCTATAAAATGGAACTCTTCCAGCAGGGGGAGGGGGGGTTTGAGGTATTTACTGTACTTTGAAAATCTCCCGTGCCTGACTTTGTTAGGCAACATCCCTAGGATTCTGACAGACCTGTGCTCAGATTTATTCTTCTTGATTCAGGGCAGGTATCTGGTTCAAAATCAGTGGCCCATTCACGAGATTGTGGGCTGTTCTGGCATAAATCAGATTTACGGTGGGATTCTTATATAAATACCCATTGCATAATAGAGAATGGACCTTTCTTTTGAGATGCTTCTATATATTACTTGGTGGCTTTGTGAATAGCTCTGAGGTGATAAAATTATTTCCTGAAAACTTACTGTTCACAAACCTTTTTCTATGTATTTTTATGGCACTAGAATCTATGGATAAGAAGGCGGCTGTGTGGGTAGAAGGGAATGACAGTGCGATGGAGAAGTTTGTGTTGGGGTGTGAGGGCTGTATGTGACTAATGAACGTGTGGAGCAAAAGAGCTGTGCATGGAAAAACCTTTGTGTGTGGAAGGGGGCTGAATCTGGGCACGTGTGAACACATCCATGTAGAGTAAGTGCAATATTTGTGTTGGGATCCAGGGTGCAGTAACCGGACAACATCTGCCACATGATTTGTTAAAGCTGTTCAATAATCTGCCTAGAAACTAATGCTGTGTGTCTATATACATAGTGCTTTGCAGCCCAGAATGATTCATCTGTTCTGTATCGTATCAGACAAAGTAACTGACGTAACGTTTAAGAAAATCTAAAACCGGGGGAACTTGAAGAGCAAAGAATTTTAACTCGTGTTGGAAATTGTCAGGGTGTTTGATAGACAGTTTGCCTTGGTAAGGTGTGCTACAGAGTGGGGTTTTTGGGGGGGAAAAATAGGGAAAAGCTCTACACTTCACTTACAAATGTTGTGGTCCTTCCACGTTATAGTAATCACGAGAGACCTGTACTGTTACTGTTGGGTTTAACATCCCCCGATACCAGGTAGGCACAGACTGCTTAGTGGATTTGGGCAATGTACTGCCTTGTGGTTGGAGAATGCAAATGCAGTACATGCCAGCCTGATGTTTACAGTCTCTCTGGTAGATCACTGAATTTATAAATTGTTGATAATATATCTCTTTTTTTTTTTTTCCCCCGCCCTTTCTAAGATACTACGCGTATCTTCAGCAAGCTCAAGCTTTTTACGCGTTTCCGTTCCCTCAAATGATGACTGCAGCGCCCAACATGGAAATCCTGACTGAGCAGCCGACTCTAGAGGGCGTTCCAGAGCCAAACCTTGCCCAGGAGCCTCCAAAAGGTAGTGGGACCGGTGCTGTGCCCAGTCAGCTAAAACCTTAGTAATCCAGCGGGGGAGAGGGAGGGGTCAGAAAACTATTGGTCTGAAACTGCTTCTTTGGACCTATGCTTGGCCTGATGCTTGCTGAGGAAGTATTGGTTAATTGTATCCTTTAAGGAATGTTTTCCATCAGACAATAACAAAGATAAGAAATAAACCCAGGTGACAGTATTCACATTGTTCACAAAAATTCGTCTTCTTGCAGGAAAACAAGATCTTTGTTTCAATAGATAGAAATATCATTTTTAGCTGATTTCCTGGATTTTAATATTACATCAGTGAAATTTTCTTCTTTCAGTCTTGAGTTTGATATTATTTTTTTTAATTTCTGCAGAAGTACAATATATTACTGTTTATTTGAAATATTTTTTGTTTAAATGGTGGTTTAGTGTGTTGTAGTAATGACAAATAGTTACTTATACACGCTGAGGACTGCATGTTTTTAGAGAGGCCTATTTAAACAAATACAAACAGTACTGGAAAGTGTCCTGTATATTACACAAGTTTTGTATTTTATGCACTTGTACATTGCCTTTCTTTTCCCCCACTAGGACTGTATACACTTAGGCTTTACATTGACTGTGCCAAGAAAAGATACCTTGTTCTGTTGCTCTTTACCAAATAAAAAGCAGTGATCTCTGCCGTGCTTAAATTCTAGTTCTATAGCAAATATCCACACACTGAGTTTCGTCTTGCTTTTAATATTTAGATAGAGGTCAGAGCTCTCTGTACCAAGGCAACCTGTCAGCCAGCTCCTGCAATGACATTGCTTGTTTAACTGTATCCTTTGATAAGCATTTCCCGCCCCTTCTATTAGTTGTAACGCACGGCCAGAGGAAATCACGGGAAGAAAACCTCCAGTTTAAAGTAGTTGCGACTGCTCAGTTCATTCACAGAACTATTCACTGCAGTTAGGATGCAGCCCAAGCACTATAGTTAGGCTTCTTTTGCAGCTTTGGTATTGGATAAGATGGTGTCACCATGAGCATGCTGTTTGACTGCACTTTCCAGTATTTTTGGACGACTAATCTTCTGTTATGAAGCTGGTCCCTAATATTTTTGCAAGAATTGGAAGTTGACTAAAGCCTTCAAAGGCAGGGCTTGAAGACTTATTGAATGCGTGTGAAATTCACGGGTGCACATATGAAAGGAAAAGATTTGGAGTCCAGCTACTTGCTGTGATGAAAAAAGGAAAGTTTTTAGGATTCCCCTCTGAAAGGCCGTCTGGCATTGTTCATCTTTCATGGTAGTGTCAGGTTGGTAGGTACCTGATCAGCATGAGAGTTCAGAGAACATGATATTGCTTCATTTGAAATACTCTGACTTCTCCGAGTTGGACGTATCTGTGGCATTTTGCCATCACATGAAAAACCTCCTAATTCTTCAAGGGGTAGGAGAGAAAAGCTGCTTATGTGCCTTAATAAGTCTGTGCCCTTCTGGTCTCTTCTTCATTGTAACTAGACTGCACTGTTGCTTACAGCTTTCCTGAGCAGTTGCTCTATTGACGTGGTGGGAATTTCACATGAATCTTGTCCTTTTTGTTCACACTCAGTTTTCTTACAAGAACAGCCTAAAAATGCTTGCAGACTTAGGGCAGTGCCCTGGTAGCCACTGTATTTATTTCTTACCTGAGGGAGAGTTTCATCTAACAATTCTTAATATTAGATGAAGGCTCAATTTTAAAGTAGTAGGTTACTTTGGCTCTTTGCTGATTGCTGCCAAATACCTTCTTATATTTTTCAAGTTGTGTTCTGCACAATGATATTATTAATGAATAAGGATAGAGAGCAATCTCTGAGTGGTCATGTAATGACCAGTACCTGTACTGATTGAAACTCTAAGCTTTAAGGGCCAGAAGATGAGGAAGTTTCAAATGAGTAAGCAGTAACTACTTCATGTTTGCATTTTGTAAATAAAAGTTAGTGTTTTATGTTACTCATTTAAAGTGAGATCCCGCAGGTCTCATATGTTACCTTGCTATTTGAAGCACTGGACAGTATCTGTTCTGTAAACAAGAAATGGGGAATAGCTCACATAGTGTTCAGCCATGTCTTTCTGTTCCTGACATATTTATATAAAGATTACACTGTAGGTAATCTTTGAGTGGTTTTGGTTGTTTTTTACATGCTGTTCAGTTTCTTCAATAAATTAATCTGCAATAATCAACTTATTTAGAATTTGGAGTGTGAAGAGTAGGCTAGAACTTACTGTCATGTTCCTTGGAACTAAGCTGTCATGTGCTGGCCTAACTTCCATCTAAACAACGCAACCAAGTCATGAGGTTATTATTGGTGTGTATCCTAAGTCAGCATTGGTGACTGTGAGTAGCGTGTGTGTTAGTGGTACAGAGACACCCAAACTAGCTCTGTGTTGAGCCTGGAAAACTGAAATTCATCTGATAATTGTTCAAATTAATGAATTTTGAAGATAAATTTATCTGCTATTTCTTTTTGTATCTATACATTTAGCTCAGTCTTTTTGAATGTCCATACTGCAACATCAGAAATGTACATAAAGGGTATTTGCTGTGTTTCAGAAGTTAAAAAGGGAGGAAGGAAAAGAAAAGCCAAAGCAACTGAGCCAAAGCAACCCAAAAAGCCTGCTGCTAAGAAAGAAAAATCAGCCAAGTCAAAAGGCAAACAAGAAAAGATCACAGATACTTTTAAAGTCAAAAGAAAAGTGGATCGTTTTAATGGTGTGTCTGAAGCAGAACTTCTGACCAAGACTTTACCTGATATTTTAACCTTTGATCTGGACATTGTAATAGTAAGTAACTCACAGTTGAAATATTAGGTAGAAAAGTGAATCATCTGTACTCACTAGTTAGGATTCACATTCTGATTGCTTACTTATCTATATTGCTTATGTGACAAGATCTTGCAAGATAAAGGATATAAACTGTTTCCTGTGTGTAGAGCTGCTTTGCATATTCTGTTAAAAATCATGGTAAGGTAGTTCTAATTTCTGAGAATTCTAAGGCTTATGTATAATACATAGTCATGAGAGACCGTTACCCGATACTGTATTTACTGGAAGCGCTACACCACTGGCTGAGCTGCTCTTTTGATATTGCACACCTAAAGGAGTCCCTGCTATAAAATTGTCAATTTTCTTAAAATAATGATGGCAGGTACCATTAACACAGTTTTGTTTATTGACAATAACGTAAGGATAATTGAATAAGTGCTCTTACTGTATCTTGATTAAATTCCTTATTAGCAAGCCACGTTCTCATAATTAAAATGAACTGGTGTCTTTGTAGATTGGCATAAACCCTGGCTTGATGGCAGCTTACAAAGGACATCATTACCCTGGACCTGGAAACCATTTTTGTATGTTTTTGCTTTCCTTTCTTCTTCTAAAATTTGCAGAACTTTGTTAGAACTTGTGGCATTTTAATTAACTGTTTGGGGTTTTGCGTTTTTGCTGCTTTTTTTTTGGATGCAGAGGGATTTTGCTTTTAACCATCCAAGAGTGATTTAAATCCCGTAACTACTCCTGTGAAATAATGTACATAAAAAGGAGTAGAAGAGGAATAATCAGTGAATTCCAATGCAGGTTTAGAATTGTCACGTAAACACGGTATTAGCAAATAACTTCTTGGTGTATTAGAATGCAACATAAAGAATAAAAATTAAATCTCTAGTACTTGAGTTATTAAGCGTAAGTCAATAGGCGTCAGTTTCTGACATAAAACTACAGACGTTTTCCCCAAAATGCATTTCAGCAAGCAGCTGCTTCTGTTTGCATTTACTGATTTCTCCTAAACAAACTTTGTAACTGATGAAAAAGCAAAACCCATTGCCTTTTCCCAACAGGCATATGCATGTAGCGTATCCGATTCTCCAGACGAATATTGTCTCCTCGGTGTTTTTCTATTTTAAGTAACATTTTTTTGCAGCACGTTCTCAAAAAGAGAGATCATACCTGAACTCGGTGGAAAAGCTCTGGTTTGCATACTGGGAGCCACTCCAGCTGTGGTAGTGGGAGCTCCATGTGGGCTAATTTGCAGCCCTGTGATACTCTGGCCAAAATGCTTCTGATGTCCGGCAGAGTCGTAAATCAGGGTTGGGTGTTTCTCCAGTGTTTCACAGACCGGCCAGACCAATGGCCTCCTTTACTGAGAGCAGACCTGATACTCGTGCTCTGACAAATCCAGGTGTTTGTAATCTTCCCAAGTCATTAGGGGCTAACTGCAGTTAATTTGTTTTTAAGAGATTGGCAGTGCATATCACCCAAACTGTACTTTTATAGCCCAAATATGAATGTGAGATGTCAGTGGGGTCTGTCAGAGGGGCCCAGCACAAGGAGAAGCAATGGCAAGCTTGTAAAAGAAAGCTGACACATATTTGCCACATTCTTTCCCACAAAATCTGTGTTGATCCCTATCACTCCCTGCTTAAGTAAATCACAAAACCTAAAGCTCTTTAGTGACTTTAGAATAAAAGACTGGTTTCCATACACAGGATCATGGTAAGGAATTACTGTTATTCACTAGGGATTTTTCTATCCTTTTGCAGTAAAGTAATCCTGGCTATTTTAAACTTTTCTGGATAGGGTAGTGGTCTTCCCAAATCAACTGATACTCTGTGAACATAGATTCTTCCTTTAGCATTCCAGTACTCTGACAGTCAAGGGTTTTTTCTTTCATTTTGTCCTCTTTTCCTGAGAAAATGGCAAATGTGTATCTTTCTGCTTCCCAGGGAAGTGTCTGTTCATGTCTGGTCTAAGTAACGAGCAGCTGAACCACATGGATGATCACACCTTGCCACATAAATATGGGATTGGATTTACAAACATGGTTGAAAGGACAACACCTGGAAGCAAAGACCTCTCTAGGTAGGATAACAAGGGGGAATATTGTGCTGGTTCATGAATTAATAGTTGTGATTATAATTTTGAGTACTTTCTCTTTTAGCAAAGAGTTTCGGGAAGGAGGGCGAATTCTGATGCAGAAGTTACAAAAGTATAAACCTCGTATAGCAGCTTTCAATGGAAAATGTGAGAACCTTGATTTTTTTAAAGGAATTTGTTCTGTCAGTAGCTTTTTTTTTTTTTTCCTCTGTCCCTTATTCTATCTGCTTTTCATTTTAGGTATTTATGAAATTTTTAGTAAAGAAGTTTTTGGAATAAAAGTTAAGAACTTGGAATTTGGACTGCAGCCACACAAGGTGCCAGATACAGAAACTGTAAGTATTGATACTGAGAAACAAAACCAAGGCACTCCATTTTGGTTATTTCAAAACCAACAACGTCTGAGGACTTGCACACACTTAGGATAATGTCAAAGTTTGCCCAAAGTACAAAAGATGTGAAAGGCTTTTTACTTAAATAAAGGGGAATAGTGAAATTTTCAGACGCATCTTTAATGCATCTTCTTCAGACCTGTGGACTGTATTTGGGAAATGGTGGATTGTGGTTAGTAGGTTAGCTCATTCTCTGAGGACTGTCTACAATACGAATAAAACATACCTGGTTTTATGATAACTGTCATGTATTTTCATCTGATTCTGTGTCTAATGCCCTGTATGCTTGTATTACTGAAGTTTGATACCGAACACGACCATGGGGATAGTAGTGCCCCAGTGGGGGAGGAAGAACAATAAGTAAGTCCATCGTAGGCTATTACATGCTGCAGCTGCAGCATTGCTGACTTTAGGCATGCCCAAGCACTTCTAGGAGACTCAATCGTCTTAAGCTGTTTTGCAGCTTGAAATTAAATTAGATACTTAAGATAAAACAAACAGTTTGAGGTAGAGTGCATTAGTCATAGACATCAAGTGCTGGAAGATCTCTCAAGAGACCAGCTATGTATCATCACAAACAAGTTTGTTTAACCCATTCTTATAAACAGGTTAAGGCAAAGGCTGCCAGTACTGCCTGCCAAGGTAGCTTATTGCAAGGTGTCCTTACCTTGTCACTTCAAAAGTTGGGTTGTTTTTATTTCTATCCCAAATTACCAGTGCTGAAAGTTTAAGCTCATCTTAAGCTGCCTTTCTGTAAAGGTGAAGTGTTGCCATCAGAGGCTGAAGAGCTGTTGGTGATAAAGTGCATGCTTCTTAAATAGCTCTTAAAAACTTCCACGGTGGATGTATTTGTAAGAAAGAGAAATAATTCTCTTTAGTAGTACTTGTTCATAAATACTGCATGGTAATAAAAGTATTGGGAACAGTTCCCTTTTCCCAAAGTAACTTTATGTCTTTGGTTGGGGCTGTTGGCAGAGAGAGAGACTCTTAAGTTGCCTTCAACCTTTCAAACCCTGGCAAGTGTGGTGCAGACAGACTTGGCCAAGAAGCCAGGCTAATTAACCTGTGATGGCTCCCTTGCTGGTGTGGGGCATTTGCCTGCTGTCACGTACTTCTCTGGGTTTTCTGGCTCAGAGCTCCACTTGGTCAGGGAGCTCTGGAGTGTGCTCCAATCTCTGGCACACGCTTGTAAATTGTACTTCTTGTAACACATACCGGTACTGCTTCTACTGCAGCACATAAACAACTGCTGAAAATGGTCCTTGCTTCAATAGCCAATAATTAGACCCTCTCTTCAGGGCAAGAGGTCTGTCTGTCCAAGAAAATTGACAGGCTTCTTTTATCCTCCTCCAAAACCACCTGTGTTTGAAGTTTGTACAAAGGGTTAAAAAAGTGAGCTTAATCATTAAGTTATTCTCGATGCACTGAATATTAACACGTAGCTCAGGGACCAGTAATGCTATTTTTCTTGCTCTTTGTCTCCAGCTCTGCTACGTTATGCCATCATCCAGCGCAAGGTGTGCTCAGTTTCCTCGCGCGCAAGATAAAGTTCATTATTACATAAAGCTGAAAGACTTAAGGGATCAACTGAAAGGCATCGCGCCCAACACGGAGGTGCAGGAGGTGCAGTACACCTTTGACTTGCAACTTGCACAAGGTATAGTGGTTATTTTGTTAATTCTTCATGAAAATGTAGCGTAGTGTACAACAGGACTAGCAGTTTCCCAAGGAAAGAGCAATAAAGAATTTAAGGGGAGGAGGGAGGGATGTCCCATCTTCTCTGAATCATGTGCTGTAGAACTAATATTCCACTCTCTTTTTAGTGCACCCTTAATTACCTAAGGGGAGCAGGAATTACCCTGTAGAAGGTCTCTGTGTTTTTTCAAGTGTTCTCTGATAAAAAAGCGTGCTCTTTACTAATTTTCATTCTGAATCTTAACCCTTGAGGTCTTCTCTTTCTGCAGAGGATGCTAAAAAGATGGCTGTCAAAGAAGAAAAATACGATCCAGGTTATGAAGCGGCGTATGGAGGAGCGTACTGCGATCGCGCACCGTACGGAAGTGAACAGTGCGATTTCTCTGCAAATGGAACCGGTAGCGTGCAGTGCTCGGGGCAGTCAGTCTGTGAGGCGTTACTTCTGAGCTAATACTTAGTGGTATTAATTGCTTTTTAAAAACTGTATTTATTTTTTTATTATTTCTGATTGTTTTAGCAGCAAGCAATCCACAGTACTGCGAGGGGTCTTCCTTCGGTGAAGTTCCTAATGGACAATGGATGACACAGTCCTTTGCAGACCAGATTCCAGAGTTCAGTGCTGGTGTGAGACGGGAAGAAGAGGGAAGCAGCGCGTAAGAGCTGTTTCTGCTGGGCTATGCACACACATGCTGCAGTTTTAATGCAGTGAGCAAGATTGGTACCTCGGTTCTCCAACTGAAGCGTTTTATTAGTATTTTAATCTCCCCTAGTTATTTTATTATAGTCCAAAGTAGGTGTGTGGTAGGCTCTAATCAATGAACTAGATAATTTTAAGGAACTGTCCAAACTTTTTTAAAAAAAAAAAAGGTAGCCCTTTTTTGTATATGAGTTTTATATTTAATGTATACCATTTCTTGCAGGTTTTGACAAGTTGCTTTCTCATTTGTGAAGATTTCTTTGGGGTGTTAATTTTATTCCATAAATCATAATGTACTAGTAACGGCAGCAGTATACTTCTTACTGATGCCTCAATATTTGGATATCTCAAAACCCTTTTGTATCCAGAGGGAAAATGGGAAGTGTACCCTTATCTTACATGAAGTGGTGTTTTTAATCATGCACAGTTAAGCAAATTGTGCTTTTATGTCTGCCTTTTACCTTCTTTAAAAGTGCAGAAGATTGTGTTCTGCAGCTGTGAGTACTTAATATTTCCTGGGTGGGAAGAGAGAGCTCTGTCTGTTTAGTGACTGGACCATATTCAGGATTAAGGGAATAGAGGCATCATCTCAAGTCACAACACTGGGGAGGAAAATTTGTGTTGCACAGGACAGAGCCTAAATATTCTAGCTGAGCTGTCAGCTGGGGTAAGGTGTCCCTACCACTCCATCTCTTTCCCCTTTAAATTCCAATGTAAGGAGCTGGAATTCCTTAAAAATCAAAAAAAAAAAAAAAAAAAAAAAAAGGTGGTTCTTGAATTCTGTGGCATTTACACTCTCAGTCATTTCTGTGTGATTCATCTCCTCACCTGACCTTTAGCAGGAGACAACCCCTTTGAAGAGATTACATTGCCAGAAACTGAGAGACCACATTCTCCATAAAAACCACGTGCAGCTGTAGTGTTTACATCAGGTTTGATTAGGACAGGGTGAAAAAGGTTTGCAATGTAGCAGTTTTTAACATTCAGTTCTCTTCAATCTGTAGGACCTTACAGGGTGCTCTCCTTACTCCTCTTAAAAGTGAAAAATACTAAATTAAATACAAGGGCAGCTGTTCCATGAATAAGAAGTCAGCTGGAGAAACTACAGCTCTCTTCTGAGGAACTTGCTTTAACATTGTTGGCCAATATTCATGACTGAGAAAGATGATACTCCATGCTTGTGCCTAACCATCATCTTCTCTCCCTCTTTCCTGTGAAGAAGAGATGAAGTAAAAGCAATAAGTTGATCAAAACATTGAAGTTTTGATGATCTTATGACCATAGGTGCTTTTTTCAAGGTGCTACTTGAAAACCAGATACAAACAGTATCTCTATACTCCACGCTGGTCAGAGATTCCTGTACTGGTGTCTTCTATTCCTTTCCTCGCAGCCAGTGACAGTTGTCATGCATTGAGTGTAACTAGTTAGTGTAGATTCTAATCCTGCTGTAACAGCTCTCACTGAGATCACACTGTCAACCTGGTGTGAGGCAGGCACGATGTTTACAGTTTTCTTCCCAAATTACGTGACTTAATTCTGAGCGTCTTAAATCAAGGAGGTGTGCATTATGATTCTGATGGTGTTTATTAGCTTCAACATAAAGCTGCTAGGTATATTGTCAAAAAAAGGTATAGGACTCGTCTTGTCTGTTATTTAAAGTGTACTGTATCATGTATTGCTGTTTACATGGACGTTTTCCTGCAGGTGCTCAAAGTATCTTGCATCAGGGATTTGTTACAATTCCATTTTATTTTTCAAGAAAACTAGAGGCATGTAATTAGCACTGCTGAGTATGTAGCACAGGAGGAGATTAAAACTACTGTAAGGCTCTCCTGTTTGATTGGAAGGGAAATGTCTCTTCTTTAATGGAGTCACCTAGTAGGGTATCTAGGTATAAAATACTGTTAAGCGTGTACAATGGCAGTTTCACTAAATATTGCAATTCTCTGTGTACTCCCTCAGAACCGGTGCTCTTTTCATGACAGTAATACAAAAGTTCTTAATCTGTCTTAAATCTATCACCGTTTCACAATAAAATCAGGAATTGTACTGCAGTGTCTTAGAACGTGCTTTTGCGTCTTGCTACCAGGGGTCTAAATTCCCTACAGGAGTATGTAACACACAGAAACACTGCAGAACACAAGTCACCACGTAACAGAATTCTACTCATTAAAATGCTGCGTAAATTTTCATTTGGGGCTATTTAATGTGGGCTAGACAACTAAAAACACTTTCTATATAATACCACAAGTATTTCCTGCGTAGATTTTTTTCTATCATCAGCCACTGGAGTGTTTTTATAAAGATCTTACATTAAAACACATTGCCTGGCACTGAATTTCACTTCTCCAACTGTTTAATGAAAATACTTCATTGTCACCTGAACTTGTTTCCTCACCTTACACAAAAGTCAAGATGATCTGAGCTGTTTTAACTGTCACTTTGGGCTCCCTCTCCAGCCATAAGTACAGAAAATGGATCGTCATTTATACATATATTTAACAAATACTGTTCTAAAATTAGTTAATTATACAACATGTTGCATCTCAAAACTATTACGTACCACAAAACAGAGACAGTGGATGCATTTAAGAGGTTTCAGTATCAGCTGTCAGGACGAGTTAATTTGAACTTCCCTGAAGGGTCAGGAATAAACCAGTTTTCCCAGAGATCAGTGTGAACGCTGGGATAGTCCCAAGGTTTGTACCTCCCGTTCCAATGAAGTAGTTTAGCTTCTTGAAGAAAATGCTCTGAGTAACGGGTATCAGGACTCCAACCTGCAGGGGTAGATTTAAAAAATAATAATAATAATTTTTAAAAAAAACCCAGTTTTTAATAATAGAAGACACTATAGATTGAGATAACTTCAGTTATGGTTTTACCTGTTAATAGACAACTAATTGGATGACAGAGTAGCTTTTTTTCAGCTTTCTGCCTCTAATGCTGCATCAGCAAATTTCTCTTAACACTTTTAACATCTTGGCGTAGTTGGAGTTAAAAAGAAACACCTCCTTTTACTATCCAAGCTAAGCCATTATCTTTTTCCCTGCTTAATTCACCATTCCCAGGTGAAAGCTAACTACATCCTCCAGAACATTGAATACACAAACACTGCCAGGCATCCCAGCTCCTTTCCATTGTTATCTACTAACAGAACATGTGGGGTTGTTCCACCTCCCACTATATTCAGATCTTTCATGTATTTTTTTTCCATAGTTTATGATAATACAGGTTAACTGGTCTTCAAACATGTAACTTTGGCCTTGGTACTTGTCTTTTTTACTTTTTTTTAAACCCAATTTAATGACCATTAGAGTTTTGGGGTTTTTTTACAAGGGTGTTAAGACATTTGTGTAATGACACCTGTGGGGAACCCCCTCATTCTGCCCTACCCCGAAGATAGCGAGACTAATGGGTGCTGGTGGAAGCATCTGAGGTATAAAGTAACACATTGAGGTAAAGTAATTTAAGGTCCTCTATTGGAATCTTCCAAATTGCTCCCTTTATTTAGTTCCAACTACAGAGGGCGGGAAATTAAACTTACCAAGATGCCTTATGTGCCACATGGGATTAATAGCAGAATACTTTCCATGAAACACAATCAGCATCGGAGAGGTTGCCACACCTCCCCCAAGGGTGCTGCTGTAGAGGTTTTCCCTGCAAACGGAGAAAAGAAAATATTCAAAGCCTCAATCAAAGAACCTTTAGTATAAAAGGCAGAAGATTAAAAATAAGTACTCTGGCAAAACTGAAAATCAATTGGATCAGACCCGTTTTCAGTATAGTCCTTCCTAATGCTGTTAATTGCTTGTATTTGCAACTCCAATTCCTGATGAGGAAATCACTGCTACCAGGCAAAATGGGAATCAGACCTAACATGAAGTCAATTACTTCTACACACCACATACAGTCTACAAGGCTGACAAAGTTTACAGTTGGGATAAAGGTGTTAAGATAAAGGAATCAAACATACTTTAGCCTGAATTCTTAAGAAAATGTACATGTTGCCATGTGTTTAATTCCCTCTTTCTTCCTTTCCTCCCCTCCCCCAGCTTTTAGACCCATAAATTAACTTCAGATTTTGCTAAAAATCTAGTTAGTATAAAGTGACATCTAAAGGATATCAGTATCTTACTAATTTTGTGATAGATCCAGGGCTAGACAAAGCCAAATAACTATAAGGAGGGGAATTAGGAGGTAGCAGCTCAATGTCTGGCCACAGTGTGCTTCAGGCCTGGACAGACAGTTAGCACATGGGTGAAGCCACCCCAGCTATGGGGACACTGTGCCACCTGCCCACCCAACGAGAAGGAAACCCGGGAAGTACTGGGAGATGCTTAGAGGACACAGAACAAAACAAACAAAAAAATCATATCCTTCCTCCAAAAACTGGGTTTACAACTGCTAAGCAACTTATTTCCCTGTCATTTCAAAATCCAGCTAAAGGGAAGATGAATGTTTTGAAGACATAAAATCAGTTTTATAGCTTTAATTTGTGGTAATATGGAACTATTTCAAACTCTTACAAAGCACAGCAATAGCTTGTCAGGGTATGTTGCATAAGCAGAGTCAGAGAAAGACATATGGCTTTTCTTTCCTTCACATGCTCATCATTTGCGTCTTTCCTCTGTTCAGGTCTGAAACTAACAAGTAATGGATGTAGTCCAATAGCACAAGCTATTCAGTTTCACTTTAGCCTTACTAAATTTAAATTTAACCCTTTGCAGGGGAAGAAAGCAAATGTCACCTTTGCAAATACAGGTTAACAGTGAACTAACCCCAAAGAAAGGAACAGTGATTGTTACTCTATGTCACGACTTACTCATGGTCAATGCCAGAAAGATACTTTTCATGTCAAATTTCATTTGTGTTTTATATTGGTATTTAAGAAATATGGTGTCCAATTACAGTTTGGCTGACATTACTAATAGGAGAGACCCCACACAAACAAGCAAACATTCCTCCTCCTTTAAGCCAGCCTGAGAAAGGGAAGACACAAAGTGGCTCAATCCACTAAGTAAGGTTGGTCACCCAAAACAAGAACCACTTGTTTTGTTCCCTCTTTGTTCTCCTTTGTTCCCTCAAGATTAAGTGTGGTTTGTGATTAAACACGAGATTAAAATGCCAAGTGGAATTCCTCGTACATGATTCATCAGATTTAAGCAGATGGAAATTCTGGAACATGAGTTACTTCCCTTGATAAGATCTCGAAAGACTGCTTGGAGTTAATTAACTTTTAAGAGCTTTTCAATAGAAAACGAAACTGTAAAATTAATATTAAAAGTGAAGTGTAAAGTTAGATTTCCACACATACTCTACATTTCTTTGCATCCACTTTTCCAACTGCTTTGTAATCCGTTGATGTTTCCATTCAGTCATGTTAGCAACAATTACTCCAGGGTTAAAGGAGCAGGTGCTGGGGCTGATGCCAAGATCTCTAATTGCTTGCTTTCTGTAGTCCAGGAATCCCATATATGTGTTCTAAGAAATAAAAAAAAAAGGAGGTTTATCCCCTACGAATCTCTATAATTGCATTGCTCTCCCACTAACATGGAGACTAAATACATGCTCCCAAAGCTGAGTTTCTAAATTACAGTTGCCTGTCTCAACTTCCATATGACTGAAGAGCAGGGTACTTCCAACTGCTGAGTGACTTTTTCCACGCTGTGTTGTTCCATGGGAGTTTGATAAGGCTCTTCCCTCACCATGTGTTCGCCTTCCTCTAGCTCGCTAAAGGATGTAGCATCACAGTTGTAAAGCTAGAGGGACTCGCAGACAGTTCTAGGGAACTCAGCTCAGGAATTAGCCTTTAAACCAGTTTTCATGAGTTTCATTTTCCCCATTTTGACTACTATAAATCATACAGTCTGTCTTCATTAAATGTTCCATTAAGTGCTTATGATCTGATGATAGCAAAATACCAAACAATTTAGCAGAATCCAAAGAACAATAGAGATTGAAATTGCTACAGGAAACAATTCTGCATAACACCCTATCATTATAGAGTCACTAAAAAAATTAGTTCTTAATTACCTGTAAAACTATTACAAAATTATTTAAAAAAATAATACATCACTTACACTTTGGAGAAAATGTATAAAATGAACTTACATTTGTGTGTAAATACATTCCTGATTAGAATCCCAAGATGGCATCTTACCTGCATCCCTACACTTCTGACCATTTCATGTGTAGAAGGCAGATCACAATCATCTGAAAAAGCTGCAGCATGTCCAGGAGCTAACTTGGTATCGTAGAGTTCTTGGATGTCACCTGATTGCAGAAAGATGAAAAGCATGAGGAAGCCTACTTCACTGCTACAGAGTCGATAGGATAACTTCTGTCCTCATGTATGTTACTTACAAACACCAATTTTAGGGGAGAGCCAAGATATTAATGGAGATTGAATTTTGTACTATGGCACAATTTTCAAATTTGAGTCCTGGGCTTGGATGCTAAGGTCTAGCTTTAGATATTACCATCAGCATTTAATACATTATCATGAGCATTTAATACATCCACATTCTGGTATAAAACCAGATACAGCACAAGCCAATTACACTGTTAAGAAGCCTGGTTACAAAGCTCCTGTTTTCAAAGAGCTTGCCTTTGGGAGAGGGAGGGCACAGGCAATTTTTTTGTGCCTCTTGAAGTCCCACAAAAGTACCACTTCAATCTCGTGCACAGATCAGTTTTTTTTCCTGGTGTTGCTGTGTTTATACCTCCTAGTAAGATGCCTGGATTCCCAGCCCTGGCCAGTTGAAATACGCCTGTCACACTTGACCATCCCTGCTGGCTTCACAGACCACCCGACCCCTTCCTGGTGGAGGGATGTAATGCATGGCACTTCACTCATCACCTGACTAGCAGGTACCCATGATGCACCAGGGAAGCACCGCGCTGCCACAGCAATTGTGTGAGTCTCCATCCAAGCCCCCTGTAGCTACCAGCTTTGCTGCTGGCCACGGGGCAGTCACAGGTAAGATGAATTACCTTTGCAGGCCACATATGGCCCAGCAGCCTGGGGTGAACTCCTTAAAAGACTAGAAAGACTAGTAACCAAAAACATTCCCCATACTGCAAACAGTGGAACTGCTATTTCTGAAATAAGCAGAGATTATTCCTTGGCTGAACTCATCACCTGGCTGGGAAACTTGGTTTAGGACTTGTATCTCACCAAGACACAGGATTTGAATTAATAGGACACTTAATTGTTGAAGGTCAACCTGCCTTGCTAAGTATTTCTCCTGATTCTAAATAGCTTCTGCTTTTCAAGAGAGAAGTGGAAAAAGAAAAAAGAAAAAGGAAAAAAACCCAAACCATTCTGAACTGACCCCCCCACTTCAGTATGCTTCATTCTCACTGCTTTGCAGAAAAGCAATGACCAACAAATAAACAAGCCCAAAGTTAAACCCACAAAAACCCCATTCACTCCTTATCCTGTAAGAAGTCTCATTTACTCCTGTTGCAGAGACAATCTGACAGAGCAGAGTCTCACATTACAGCTGAGACATAGGGAGCAGCTGCCAGAACAAGCTCCCTCCTTGCACTGCACTCCCACCCAGCCATCTTTATTCCCTTCTGGGCACTAGGATTACGTGGGACAAAGGTGAGCAAGACAGGCTGGCTGAAGCAAAAATAAAAAGATTTTTTAAATGTTGGGGTTTTTTTGGGTTTTTTTTTTTGTAGCACTAGTCCTCAGCCAGGTCAAGCAGCTGAATCAGCTTATTCTGCAGCTGCACAACCGCAGAAATGACACAAGTAACAGGAGCTGCCTGAGGACAGGAGAGGCCACTTCCGTCAGCAGCTGTAATGTGAAACTGCACCTTCATCTTGTGGCTCCAGAAACACAACCACCTGACATAAGCTAACACCCCTAATGAAAGGAGAAAGCCCTTCCTCCCCCCTTTTCCCAGCCACACTGCCTTGACTCCTGCCAGGGAATTAATTTCTGCTGAAAGCACATTTCATAGAATCACAGAATAGTAGCGGCTGGAAGAGAGATCCTGGATCTGGAGATCATCTGGGCTGATCTGGAGACCATCTAGTCCAGTCTCCCTGCTAAAGCAAGTTCACCATGAGCAGGCTGGACAAGAATGCATCCAGGCAGGTTTTGAGTATCTCCAGAGGAGATTCCACAAGCTCTCTGGGGAGCCTGTTCCAGTGCTCTGGCACCCTCAAAGTTTAGTTTTTCCTCATGGTGAGATGGAATTTCCTGTGTTCTAGTTTGTCCCTTTTCCCCCTTGTCTTATTGCTGGGCACCACTGAAAAGAGTCTGGCCCCATCCTCTTGACACCCACCCTTTAGATATTTATAAGCATTGGTGAGATCCCCTCTCAGTCTTCTCTTCTCCAGGCTAAAGAGACCCATGTCTTTCAGCCTTTCCTCATAAGAGATGCTCCAGTTCCCTGATCATCTTCACAGTCCTCTGCTGGACTCTCTAGTAGTTCCTTGTCTAGTCAATGATATACAAGGAAGAGGGATGCAGCAGAAGTGGTGGGCTCAGCTTAAAGTGCTCATGCAGCTGGAGTGTAAATGAAGAGTTTAGGAACCTTTCAAGAGTTAAACATTGCTATTGCCCATTGATGACAGACAAAACAACAAAACTAAAACGCAGAGATAACCACCGGAAACACAAACATGTTGAAGAAACTGTTATGAAGTCTATTGCAAATAAAATTAAACTGGCAGAGCAGATTAATCATATTTTATAAAGCAGCTAAGAGCAGCCCCTTTAAGTGCAGATGTTCTGAAATACGCCACTAAAGAGACAAAACTATAAAAAAGGTGCAGAGAAGCAAGGGAGAATTATACTTTTGTCATGTAAATTCACTGACCTTACTGTTTTACAGCAAAGATTAGTTTAGGCCAAAGAGTTTATTATAGTCATACTCAGTCCCTTCCAAAAGAAATTTTCATTGGAACATCCCTTTAATGTTTAAGAAGGACAGGTCAAATGGTTTTGTTATCCTTGTGTACTGCGCCTGGTGTCATGGTTTGGACTGGGTTGGCCACTAAAACGAGCGACAGATGCTCTCCCGAACATGGGACACTGTTTCCTGTATAACTGGCAAAAAAGTAATAATCACAGCACCTGGAAAGTATTGCGTGTCAGAATGTACAACGGCATGAAAAACTTCCCTACACTTTGTGTTCTGCTTTCAATTTAATATTTCTCTCTGATGTTAGTAAAATTAGTGAAAATTGAGGGTTGGGGATGGGGGTGCAATTGAGCAAGCAGCTGTGTGGTGCTTCCCTACCCATCAGGGTTAAACCACAACACTCTGATTAAAAAGGTTATAAACTAACAAGAAGACAACATGATAAAACAAGGGAAGAAAACAACTCTACAGAGAAAAAAAGTGTATACAGGGAAACAGAAGAGGAAAAACCAATAAATGAATCTTAAAAAAAAAAAAATGTTCCTCTAGATTTCTTTGTATGGAAAAAAAAAAAAAAAGAAGATTTTTCAGGATTTGAATGTCTTCTAACTGCTCCCATTTGTGTAGAACTCTGAAATCTTTGATTGTGGCTGTGCAAATTGCTATGGATTCTGAGATGAAGTTGCCCAAAATCAAATTCTGAGCGTTTAGAATTTTAACCCTCTTATTTGAGTAAATTCCTGTTGCTTTTAAGAACCAGAATTCTGGATAAGGAACTAGTACCTTTTGTGGGAATCCAATTACTAGCAGGAAATGCATGTCATACTTAACACATATTGCAGCATCTAAGTAAAGTCCATGGTATCTTTCAGCAATTTACTAGATTCAATTAAAACGAAACCCAAACATACAATTTTGATCAAAATCATCTATTCAAAGATATATGGAGAGAAGTTCTTCTTCCAACTTCCCTTTAAATAAACAAACAAGATTTTTTGTGGTTTTCCTGGGTACAACACTCCTAGCACCTGCCTCGGTTTCCATTATATCTCAACATTTCCAAATAAGTGTAAAAGCTGCAATAATTTTTATTTTAATTCTGCTAGAAATAGCTTTTTGGATGACTACTTACCTTGAACAATGATATCATCATCCAAATATATTACCTTCTCGTGTTTCTGGGTAAGCAAAGGAAGATAAAATCGAACGAAGTTCAGCTATTAGACAGAGAAAAGGTAAAGACTAAATGGTAAAGCTGCTTAATGTAGCAGTCTTAAGCTTCTGTCTCTATTAACAACCAGTGTTAATTTCGCACTTCACTGAGCAGTAGCCAGCAATCATTTGCTGCCTCCCTCCAGCTTTACTAGTACCTTGAATCTATTATTATTTATCCCTATTTTACTTACTGTGGCTCTAACCAAACAGCCCAGAAGAGTTGCTTCTTCACAGAATTATTTAGGTTGGTATAAGCCTTTCGAATTCATCACGTCCAATCCCTTTTCTCAAGCAGGGTCCACCTAACTAGGCTGCTGGGGACCATGCCCAGTTGGGTTTCTAATATCTCCCGAGATGGAGGAGATTCAACTGCCTCTTTGGGCAACCTGCTCCAGTGTTTGACCACCCTCACTCTTCTGCTCAGAGGAAATTTCATGTATTTTACTTTGTGCTCAATTGTCTCTTGTCCCTTCCCTTGGGTATTTATACACATCGATAATATCCTCCCGAGCCTTCTCTTCTCCAAGCTAAACGGTCTCAGCCTTCTCAGCCTCTCCTCATGTAAAAGATGGTCCAGTCCCTACAATCATCTTTGCAGCCCTGGGTTAGACTTGCCCCAGTAAGTCCATATATTTCTTGTACTCAAGAGCTCAGAACTAGACACAGGACTCCTGATGTGGCACCACCAGTGCCAAGATGAAGGATCACCTTCCTGCACCTGCTGGCCATGCTCTTCCTAATGCATTTTTACAGTACACATCACAAAAAACACTTTGAATTTAACAGTGTCATCATACCACTCCATAGAAATGGTTTGACTGGTGGCACAGACATGAGATAGCAACTTCTACAATAGCAATGAAGAACACAGCAGAGAGAAAGGGGGCTGAGAACATAAGAACAACCATACTGATGCAAACCATTTTACACAGCACCTGCCTTCAGAGTGGTCCTAAACAAACGCTCAGTGAAAAATAAGAATAGAGCAAGCAAACAGAAAAGTTGCTCCAAGTGTTCTCCTGGCTTTCAGTTATTTTCAGCTCAAGGGATTTCCTAAACCCGATGTGATCTAAATATAAAACTGAATCCCTGTAGATTTTTTACACACACAATTTCTTAGTGAGAAATTCTAGAAATTCATGCCTTGCATGAAAAATGTGCAACAGTTCTTGCTTGTTCTGACTCTGACTCCTACTAATTAAACCTAATGGCCAGTACTTCTTGTATTGGAAGAAACAGTGAGCAACCGTCCCCCATGCCTCTCAGTTCTGTAGACCTCTACTATTTTCACACATTCCTAGGCTGGCCAGTTCTAACCCACTCATTCCTTGCATGAAATCTTTTCCATATACTGGAAATGTTGCAGGCTCAGAGAAAGGCAGCAAGAATAAACATTCTGAACAAACCTGAACATTTTCTGATAGTCCTACACCTTTTTTCAGGTAATGGGATGAAGATTTGCACGTAGTAGTTAGGACGAGGGAATCTACTGATTTGTGTTGTGGCATGGTCTCTATTTTGATCCTTACTCCTTTCGTAACAATTTCTAACATCTGATTTGCTTCTTCTGACAGCCAGTAATATTTAGATTAGACAGTCGCCAACCTCTGAATTAACACCAGACATGAGCAGGATGCAGCCAACTCAGCATCATGAAGGCACAAAGAACAGTATTAGATCTTCCCTCTAATGGACCCTGAATGTATTCTTAAAGATATGACACACTTAAATTACCAAGTTTATGCCACCAAAGAATGAGGTCTCAGCAAGACAGACAAGTTGCATGGAAATTTTTATAGTACACTTCTCAACTTCTTGAGTGAGGGTGCAGTGTTTAGACCTGATGTGGCTTCTCTGGCCTACAACTCCCTGTGTAGAGCAGACATTCAGGACATTTTAAAGCCTGTAATAAGTGGTAAAACCTCTGAAAATTTGTTATGTGGTGTTCCTTTACTCACAGGCTGCAGTAGCTCAGGACGCGATGCATCTTGTCTGATTTTTCCCTTTAGTACCATAGGGTTGAATTCCACAACCTTAAATTTTATTTCTTTCAGTTTAGAATTTTCAATCCATTTTCTGTGATAAAAAAGAAGTGATAAAAGAAATATTGAGTGTGTGGCAAGTACCTCTGGTATTAAATTCATAGACTCAGGACAGTAAGAGACCTTGAAAACTCACTCGATATGTTCTATCTCAAAACAAAATCACTGCCATCTACAGCTATTGTATATAGACATTTAACCTGTTCTTAGAAAAGTCTCTAAACAAAACAATGAACAGCACCCAAAAACATCAACCGCTGCCAAAAACAGAGACTCCACATGTTGCCCAAACAACTCATCTTTCACCATCACTATCATTAAATGCCATTTTTCTAGGCTTTCTAAAGCATTTAAACATGGGTTTTTCTTAACCCATCTACTGTGCTTTTAAAGCAGAGACTCGTTTTCTCCCTTTTACAGTTTTACATTCTTCAGTATGACTACCACATCACCACCAAACTATATTTTCTTTAGACCAAACTAATTCCTTTTTCATTATTTTGTCAGATTTCTTGACACTATTGCTTATTTTCTCCTCTAACGTCTCTTCTAAATCCTTCCTGAAGGCACCAACAACTGAATACCACACTTTTTCTTATGCCTTAATGTCTGCAAGATCACATTTCCTGCGGTCATGTATGCCCACACGTATATCCACTGTGATGTATGTCTGTTTTATTTTTACTTTTTTTTAAATCAGTGTGGTCAGTTATCATTGATAATTATGTAGTTTTTCAGATGAGTGCTACCAAACTCCTGCTTCACCCTGAACTAATAAAATAATCTCTTCCCACCTATATTACCTTGTCATTATTTCTACTGAATTTCATCACATTTTACAGTTCATTTTTTCAATTCCTGATTAGTTTGTTTTCAGCTCTTGTCCTCAATATATCTGCTGTCTCTTTTCCAGTTTCATGTCAACTGCAGATTCGTAAAGAACAGTCTCCACTCTATTATCTGGGTTACTGATGAACGGGATGAGAAAAAAATCCCTGTGAAACAACACTCATTATGCTTTTTCACTTTGACACAAAGTGAGGGTACACAGGCTATAAAAGTGCAGAAGCCAGAGGTGAGAACTGCTAAGAAATCTGCTTTAATTTTGATTAACACCTTCCCCCCTCTTTTAGACAACGTTTGCAATTTTTATCACCGCAACATGCTTTCATTACAAGCTTATTTGTGCTTATAACCTTTAATGCATCCTCTTAGCTGAAATTAGCTTTAAACAGTAAGTTTTACTGCTCTGAAGCTTAAGACACAGCGCCAGATGAGAGGTAAGTGCAATGTCACAAAGTGGGATTGCAACAAGTAAGCATGTTTACACTTACTTTACTACAGACTCTTCTGAAGCCAGTCTACAACAGGCAGAAAGGCCCAGGTGTGGGCATGGTCTGGCTATTTCACACCCCTTTACACTAGTCAGTGCCTTGCATAGGGCAAAATGGTCTTTTTTCCTATGCATTGAGAATCCTGGGAATTGCTACCAATAGCGTTACTTAAATAAAAGGGAAAAACATTTCCCTGAAAAGTCTTCCAAAGTCTATGCCTACGCTGAGGAGAGCAACAGCCTGATCCTAACTACAGCATGAAATGAAATAAAGTATATACCTTATATGTGGGATGGTAGTCTTCAGCCCAACTATGTAGAATAAAACATTAGCCTCTGTATTGCTGTAGATGCTACTGATCGCTGCTACAGTTGCACCCATTCTGCCCGCTGCAGCACAGATTACAACTGGGATTTCTTCTTCCATTTCCTCAGGACTCTCCAAATCAACTACAAGAAACAAAACTATGTATTATAATAGAAAATTAAGAATATTTTTATAATAGATCTGGGTCACAGGAATGAGTATGTAGTTCCATAAGCAGTGGCATCGTATCACAATCACACCATTTTCTTACCACATCCTACACATATCCACATCTGGCAAGAGACACAGCATGAGCTGTCACTAATCCAGAACTACATGCAGGTTGACTGGACTGTTGGACGCCTCCAAAGAGGATATATGGCATCTTCGACTCAGCAGGGACACAAGTCAGCCTGTCCTCCATGTAGCTGCTTATTCACATGAAACCTAAAGAAGTTTGAATACCTTTGAGAGTTCTATTTCTCAGTTATATTTAGTAGAAAGTGAACAATAGGTTCCAAAATTATCAAAGGAAGGAGGTAAGTGGAAGAGCTGATGCAACTGCGTGAGCTTCACTTCTTTGGTAAGCAGGCTGGAAAGGAAGAGTAAAAGATTTTGGACCATCAGGAAGCTAGTGAGAAAAGGAGGGGAAAAAAATTAAACAATGCAGAATCTGTTCATGTTACTGCTCAGGAAGATTTTTTTACCTCTAGCACTGAACTTATATGGATATATTTATACTGGTTAAAACACAATCATTAATCTCATAACAGCCCCAACAAAAATATACTGGAAAAAAAATGGTTTACACCAAGACAAAGTTTGTTTATCTTGGGAACAGTGAATAAGCTATTAGTATAAACATTTAATACCAGTCCAACCATATCAACCCTAGTGGGTTTCTGCCACTATAAAAAAACAGCAAAAACTTCAGCTGTAAATTATGTCAAGATTTGATGATCTATCTGAAATTAATAGGTTAGGCCAAGAACATTCTCAAAGGGGCAAGTTGTGTCCATAATCACTTGACAACTCCAATACGGTTCAGCACAAACAAGGACATACTCCAGTTCCATCTACATCAGTGTCATCTGTACAAAAGTTTGAATTATAATGACAATTCTTAGTCATTACTGTCTATCTCCTACTATTTTATTCAAGTAATCCAGAAGCAAAAAATTCAACATCCCAGACCATATGCAACAGTGTGAGCAGCTCGTCTACTGCAGGGCAAACAGGATTCAGTAAGACAAAAAGCACGGTTGAAATTAAGAGATCAAGGTATATAAACCACAAACTTATAAGAAACAGAAGTACAAGTCATTTACCTGCTTCATTCTTCAACGCAGATGGCACTTGGTGAACTTTGTTATAAAGAATGGCACACACCGTTAGGAGAAGAAGTAACAGTAAGATCTGGTTAACTGGAAAAAAAAGACAATTTGTTAACAATCAGTATAATAGCTAATTCCCAAGTACTGTTTATTTAATAAAAATCCAATTTGCAACCAGTATATATGGTAACCTGTATTTCTCTACTTACCAAATTCATCTTTCTCTTGTTATTGGATCAAGCTAAAAATTTTATGTAAAAACCTTAATAGTGTCTCTCACCATTATAATAATATCCACCTGATTTTCATGGATAATTTGATCACCAAATCATTAAACTCCCAATACATATGGATCACTCCTAATAGAAAATTCATTCTTTTCTTGTCTAGTTTGTTGTGTTTATCATCACATGACTTCACATGTTAATTATTTTTACTTCTCTTACATTTCCCTTGATAAAGCTTCAAATACGGGAGATTTTTTTTTTAATTTATTTTATTTCAATGTTCAGATCTTCAAAGTATTTTTGAGCAAAACTCTAAATGTACTAGAAAAACAAACCCAGCATGCTGCTGCTACCAGAAATGTTCCAAAATATTTGAAAATACATAAACATTTTGACACAGTTACTTTAATTAGTAAAACCAAAACAAAGCATGCACTAGCAAAGTCCTTACTGATTTGCATTTCCTCCCAGAGTGCCTTGTATGAATTTAAGTTATTCAACATAAACCAACAAGGAGCAGTTACCAGAACAGCTCACTGGCTCCAACAGGGAAGGATACGTTACCATCAACAGCCACTTTGATGATAGTGGTTTTTTATATCATGCTACTTTGTTACTTTTGCACCACCATAAAAGGCACATATGGTGTACAGAAGAGCAAAGGGAAGAAAGTTTTTGACTATGTCAATCAAAAGGGCCAATTGGCCAAAGAATAAATTAAAATTGGTAAACACACATCACTGAATATGCACTAATTTAAACCAGTTCAGGAAACAGACAATTGACTTTAAAGAAATTTTGGGTGCATAACTGAAGGCACACACAGGTCTATTTTCAGTCACTGACCCTGACAGCTGATGAGAACCCCAAATTTCTTGAGGACACACCTCAATTACGAGCATGCAGAGCACTACTGTGCAGAGTGCTGTAAAACAGCCATGTTCAGTGCTCTTTGCACAATGCACATGAAACCAGCAGCTCTGAGTGGGAAACTCCAGAATCCCCAATCTCATGCAGTAAAGTAGTAATTTTAAATTATTGGGGTTTATGGCCATATTTATCTGACTTAGTTAACAAGAAAAAGGGATATACATATACTTACAAGTTAAGCATAATTTAGCAAAACTAGAACTATAAATTCGCATGCAACAGTGACAACGGTTGCACGAGAAATTTCATTTGACTTTTCTATCCTCTTTTAAAATACGTATTTCAAATATTTTTAATCTCTTACTTTTCTTTAAAAGAGCCATGTATCCTGTTGGATGACAGCTGTGATCTGTGGTAAAATAAAATAAAAATTTAAAAAGGAAAGCGAAAAATCATTAATACCAGCGGTAAATACTAGTTAGTTATTTCAGGGACAAGGTTTTGTATTATCAAATTTTACTGTTGATCTGGTAAAACTGAATTCTATCTTTGTAAGTAACTTCTTGGGAACAAATAACTAATATTTCGGGATAGAACTATTACATATTTTAATTTAAGCTACTAATAGGTTGAAAGGAACAGCATTTTAATAAATTCCATCCAATCAACTACATCAGTAATAACTAGGATGTTTTAACACATTCTGAAGTAACGTGCAAAGAGGTATTAAAACACCCACTGACGCAGTTTGTAAATACATTTACATTTATCTCTGATCTCATCAAAACCATAATAACAATCACAAATACTGACCTCTTGCCAGAGTATGTTCTCAAATATATGGGAATCTTATACTGAAGCAATGTCCTTCAGGCTCTCAGAAAACGTCAGAGCAACACTGAAAATTCTTCCTAACAGTGGTATCCTTCCACTAGCAGTAAGGGGGAAGTTTGTGCAATGTGGCTTACATTTAAGCACATTATTTATGAGGCTGAAGAAAATGAGGTAGCATTCCATAAAATTGTACCTCTAAACCAGACAAAACAGTGGCCATGACGTTACAGCTGAGAAGACAGAACATAATTCTTGAAATACAGTATTATGGGAAAGACAACATTTACTTGAATTCTGGACCCAAAACTACCATTAAGGGAAAAATCCCCACCCCAGTCAAAAAAAATGGAACAGTAAAAGACAGCAGCAGAAGTTAGGGCAGGGTGTGCATTAAGGTATGTGACTGAACCTTTACACTACAGTAGCTGTATATAGGACAGAAACCAAGTTTTCCTGTTTCCCTACACACAGATATGGACACATTACAGCATAGATAAGCATATATGATGGTTTCTATGCACACATAAAAATGAAGGTTATTCCGATTCCTTGAGAAGACACAAGAATTGTGTCTTGAGAACAACAAGAGTTAAGATGTGGTGAGTCACAAAAGCGACTGCTTCTCATTGGTTAATGCTCAAGTTCAGGCAGCATCCTAAATCAATCTCCACTTCGACTAACAAGTTAAATGACAATAAAAGTATTCTAAAAGTTAAGATGTGGCTTTTTTTTTTACAAACCACTTACTTTTACGTGTATTTAGGTCCCAACAGATACCTAAATCATAGTGAGAGAGGGTATTTCTGAAAGCCCTTTTGCACCCGCAGTACTTATCTACATTCCACAGCCCACTCTCATGTGGCATTAATTTACACAGAGAGGAAATCAAGCTTATCAGTCAAAAAAACCCACCACTGCCAAGAAATCCCTTCTCTCATGCATTACACACAAGTATTATCTTCTTATCCACTTAAAAAGTTTACTCATTTAGGTAAGCAGAGAGACAACACAACCCCCTACACTCTTGGAGTAACTTTCTAACCCCACTTTAGTTAATCACAAGCTTTCCCAGATTTCCACAGAGCTGACTGCTATCTTTTAATTAGCATTTGTAATGCTAGGCACAAACAACGCTAATGATCACTGCAGGATGAAAATTGGATAGCCACAGCAGTGTACTAAACTAACATAAACTTAAGCACATTTTAAACTTTAAAATCCAAACTGAGACTCTCACACAAGTTTGAGCTCTAAAACTACAGCATTCCTAAACCTCAGAAACTTAGACTGATTACCCACTGATTCTTAAGGAAAAAGAGGAATATTTGTTCCCCTGAAAACATTTACTCAATTTTTCCTGATCATAGACATTAGTTCCTGGAACCTGGCAGTGCCTAACTCAGTTGCCAAATCCAGTAACAAAATGAGGGGCTACAGAAGGGAAAGCTCAGAAGCAGTGACATTACTGCTCAGATATTTCCTGCTTAATTAGTCTTTTTACCTCTTCAAAGCAGCACAGTATTCGGAACTCCTCTCTCCTGAAGAGCTGTAGAGCTATCTACTTGGATCCTAGATAGCCCACAGCTGTAAGCACTCTTGCCAAAGCTTCCTTGACCATCATCCTCCTTTGAAGTTCCCTGTGCAAGGGCCTTACAGGGCACAGAAACAGTTATAAGATTCAATTCCTTTTTCAAACTCCTCAAAGTTTACTTTGGAGTTGTGCTGGTTTTCTTTTCTCTGCTGCTGAGGAATAGCACGGAGTCCAGACGCCGCACTGAAGGAATGAGAGCCCATAAACCACTTCCAGATGTGCAGAACGATGATGCAGCCCCAGATCTGGCAAACTTGCCTCAGAGCTTCAGCTAGCAGATTGCAAACAAATCCCATAAGACAAAAAGTCTTAAGGGGGTGGGGGAAAGAGAAGGAAACAAACCAGGAGTTACTTCAACAGTCTGGTTGCAGGCTAGGTGTGTAGTCATGATTTACGGTAAATGCGAACAGATAACTAGTGTGCAAGAGCCAAACAACAGCGTGCCAAAGTCAAACTGAAAGCCAGTTTTCCCAGTGTCTGCAGGGTTCTTGTGAGTCAAAAGCTAAGGGAAACTTGCAAAATTCAACTCTGAACACGCATTTTGACTTGAATCGTATAATTTCCAAATCTTTGAGCACTTAAGAGCTGGATCCAAGGGTTTGGTTTAGATTTAAAGGGACCTTAGATCAAGGTAACTAGCACATGTTAATACTCTGTCTTTTAAGTTAACACTTTTGCAGTTTTATTTCTGTCACTTCTCCCACCCCTCTTCTAGGAGCCTCCCTTCCCTTCTGTACAAAAAACCACTCTTTTGTTACAAGACTTTCAGGAGTACTAAAAAACATAATAATCACCCTCAATTCTAAACAATCTTTCATATTTTTCACATGTGGCAGTGCAAAATTTATGAGGGGTATTCAGTGAATGTTTTAAAAATCATAAATTGTTTTGAATGACAATGCTCCATTTGCAGGAACTAAAAATGTCAGTTTTCAACTCTGTCTCAAACAACAAAACTGTCTTATCCGATTTTGTACAGAAATCCATCTCTTGCAGAGCTGCTTGAAAGAAGAATAAATGAAGGGTATACATAGCTACATGCTTCATAGAGATGGCCACAAATATTAGTACTTTTCCTGTACTACAGTAGCTTTTTTTCAAGCTGTATTAAGCTCATATTCATCAAAATCCACCCATGTTTTGTTTCCCTCCCTTCCATTTCTATGTACAGTCTGAACAGATCTAAGATGCACACAGCTGTATAAGCCCACATCAGGACCATCTGCTTCCCCTAGCAGCAACCCATGGATTACTGGCAACCTTCTCTGGATTTCCCTCAGCCTTGTGTATTTACAGTCTCACTTAACACTCCCCTCACACAGGAAAGAGAGCAGCTTCTGTCCTGCAGAGCGAGATCCTCAGGTTTACTCAGATCATCCACTGTTAACTGTAGAACTGCAACCTCAGTTTCTAATCTCAACCTCCAGTGTTTAAAAGGCAACTCATTTCTTTCTCAGATGCGTACCTCGCTGGCTGCATGCCCCACCTACCAAGTTATAAAAAAAAAAACCAAACCACCCAAAAAAACCAGCCAACCCCCAAACTGCTGCACAGTTCTGAGGGTTCAAACGCAGAGTTAGGTGCTCTTAGCTAAATCAGCATACACCACATCCGTGTGACCCAAGCACCACAGCAGCCCGGGCCAAGGGAGGGAGCAGCCCCGCCTCTCCCAGGCGCCCAAGACAGGCCTCCCGTGGCAGCATAGCCCAGACCGAGGGGCTCCTGAGGGGCGGAGGGAGCCGTGCAGAGAGAGGCCTAGAGTAGAGACGGCAGCCTCCAAGCCACCACCCTGCACCTCTCGACTGTCTCCCACCCAAGAAGACCAGACCACCACCCAACAAGCAACATCCACCCTGCCCTGGGCGTCGAGGGACCGTTATCCCC
>VXBJ01006941.1:446265-464512 GCA_013400055.1 Nycticryphes semicollaris
CCTCTCCCCCCTCCCACCCCGCCGGCCTGCCCCGGCCGCGCGGTGCATTGTGGGAGTGGCAGTAAGATGGCGGCGGCCGCCGCTGGGCTGAGCTGGAGGCGGGTGTCTTCTTTCACGGGGCCGGTGCCGCGCTCCCGCCACGGGCACCGGGCGGTCGCCATCCGCGAGCTGGTCATTATCTTCGGCGGGGGCNACCTCGTAGCGGGGGGAGGGAGGGGGCAGATGGCCGTCCCCGAGCCTCCTGCCGTTCCCCCTTCCCCGCGATTGCCCGTGAGGGGCTCGGCGCTGAGGGGGCGGCGGGTGGGCTGTCCCCAGGCTGAGAAGCTGCCTGGAACCGAAACGGCGATAGAGGTTGGCAGGTGAAAAATGCGCCTGGGCAAGGTTTTTCCGGGGTTGCGCGGTGCCGTGGCTGATGTTGCGGGGTTAATGCTCCGTTTGATGGGAGGAAAAAAAAAAAGAACCTGGAGCATTTCTTTATGCGTCCCCCATCGGTTGTGCTTTCCCAGCCCTTCGTCCTGGGGTGCAGGGTCTGCCCTGGCAAGTCTCGGCTGAATTGCTGGAGGATGGATGAGCCGGGGGGGTGGTCAGGTTCCCTTTCTTCCTTCTGGTGGGATCTCACCAGAGCTGAACACGCTGAAGTAGAATTCCTGGTTAGAAAAGCGAACGTGTTGGCATCGGGAGCCTTTCCAAACAGGAAGCTGACCAAGACCAGATTTTATTCGCGAAAGATTAAGATGCCTACGTAGTTACTGCACAGTATGAGGCTGGAAAACTTTTTATTTTTGTAATTACAGAGCTTGGGCTGAGCCTGGGGAATTAGGTGCCTGATCTGTCCTTCTCAGTCATCCGGTGTTGGCTGGTTGTGTACCATACCAAAAGCATGAAAGTGAGAGCGTGTTAACTAGCTTTTTAACTTGCTGACTTTTAAGAATCATTCAAAANTATTTTAAGATATAAGATTTGTTTGGAGGTTTTTGGAGTTTAAGAGGTAAATGCTTAGAGTTTATCCAAGCAGATTTTTTTCCACGGTAGCTTAAAGATCCATTGTACTTAATCACAGGTTTTTTTTGAAGAAAAAAATTCACTTAACGTTTCTCTTTGGATGAATAAACTAAAGAAGGCTCTTAGTACAATTACGGTGTCTTTCAGAACAGATGTTCTGATGGGTGGCTTTTGAGTGGATCTTAACATTACTTTTTAAATTTCTATATCCAGCCTTTGTGCTAAAGGTGTTTCCCCATTGCAGCAGTGACAAAAAGGATCACAACTCAGTTGTTCCAGTTCCCAGACAGGTCTTTGGCCCAAACTGACCTTTCTTGGGAGGGGCTACGATGCAGGGTTGTGACCTGGGTCACCTCATTTTGGGATTTCATCCATGGCTGTTGCTGTGAGTGTGACTTCTGAGGAGATGGTAGACACTGAGTGCATCTTAATACCCTGCAGCAACAGTCATTGGAAACTTCTAATTTCACACACTTCATGCTCATGAAAACAAGCTTAGGAAAAAGGAAACAATATCTCATGTAATTCTTTCAATCTAGAACAGCTTAAATGCCAATCTGGTGCTGCTGGATCAGGCATCTGAGCTGTTCTTTCNGACTTAATTGCAACGACCTCATCAGCTCACTCATATATTGAATAACACTGGTTTGACAGAGGTTTCTGCTTTCTCTTTTATTAAAAATGATTTACTTATTACATTATTAAAAGTAAATATATTCATGTTATTTTATTTTTATATTCACTATATGGTTTAATTATTAAAATGTAACTTAATTTTTATAAATATGTAAATTATTATTTATTAAAAAATCAGTTAAAACTTAGGGTTAAATACACAGTCCATTCGGCGCTATCTACATGTAAAAGGTAAGTCCTTAGAAAGCAGATGTGCTTAAAAATACATTTTTCCTTCTCATTGTTTGAAATATATATTTTTTATTATTTTTTTCCCCTACTATAGCTACAAATCAGTGGTTCCTTCCTGCTGTAAGGGGAGATATTCCTCCAGGCTGTGCAGCACATGGATTTGTTTGTGATGGTACCAGAATACTAGTTTTTGGAGGAATGGTTGAATACGGAAGATACAGTAATGATTTATATGAATTACAGGTAGGAAATATATGAAGATGTTCTAGTTTTGGGTACTACTTTATTTCTGTATGTATGAACAAACATATTTTGTATTACCAACTCCAGAGGAAAGTTAGATGAGCTGTGTTCTGCTCCAGGAANTGTATTGAGTGCAATGCTCTGTAGATATTAACATCAGTCTGAGAACAGTGTAATCAGTTTTTCAATTGGGCTATTAAGTCCAGGCACACTGCCATGCTACTGTAGCTCTAATAATTCTGTTTCTAGGGCTAGCTTCCTCTGAGTTAGTGTAGTTATCTTTTTTGTGTGGAACTCCACTTATGTTCCTCATTAGACTCTTTTTTTAGCAACTCTATTAAACTGGTGGGTGACGCTTGGTAACTGACTTAATTGCAACGACCTCATCAGCTCATTCATATATTGAATAACACTGGTTTGACAGCAGTTTCTGCTTTCTCTTTTATTAAAAATTNACTATAGCTACAAATCAGTGGTTCCTTCCTGCTGTAAGGGGAGATATTCCTCCAGGCTGTGCAGCACATGGATTTGTTTGTGATGGTACCAGAATACTAGTTTTTGGAGGAATGGTTGAATACGGAAGATACAGTAATGATTTATATGAATTACAGGTAGGAAATATATGAAGATGTTCTAGTTTTGGGTACTACTTTATTTCTGTATGTATGAACAAACATATTTTGTATTACCAACTCCAGAGGAAAGTTAGATGAGCTGTGTTCTGCTCCAGGAAGAGTAAACTCTTTAAATAGTTTCTGAAGGTGGAGAAGAGCTAAATAACTTTGAAAAAGAAGCTTCCATTTAGTCTAAAGTATAAAATATTAAATGTTTTCTGAAGATTAGCTCTTATGTGTCCCTTTTAGTGCATGTCCTAAGAAAAACCCAATATTCCCTTAAAAATAATTCAGAAAATATATAATTGCTAATACTATCTGTATCCTGTCGACTATGAATGACTGATAATATGGATATTCCTGAATATTTATTTCTTGTCATTAAGGCAAGTCGATGGCTCTGGAAAAAAATAAAACCTCAGGCGCCTTCCACTGGATCACCACCTTGTCCTCGACTGGGCCACAGCTTTTCTTTATATGGTAACAAGTGCTATTTATTTGGTGGCCTGGCAAATGAAAGTGAAGATTCAAATAATAACGTTCCCAGGTATGCCGATCTGTTTTGAATTCTGTGTCTTTAGAAAGAGATTACCAGATGTGATAACTTTGAAGAGGAACGTTCTAGGGAGGCTGTCCTGCATACCAAGTCCTCACATTTGGGTTATTTACGCGGTAGAGGGGCAGCTTACATAGTTCTTCTGCTAACACACAATATGTGACACTGACTGACAGCTCTAACGCTTCTGGCAGGAAACCTGAGTAGACTTTGGTATGTGTCCTAGTATTTTTGGTGATGTTTTCAAGACTGGCTTGTTTGTTAGAATTACTTAAATCGGCAAAGTCTCATGAGTCATCAGAGAAGTCACAATGGAGGTTTCCTCTATAATGCTGTGGAAAACAGTTATGAATTCATCTGGAAGTTTTTTAAAGTAACAGCTGAAGTTGCCTTTATTATCAGGAAACAGTGCTGTAATGCTGAAGTTTTATATCCATATTTGCCTGCAGTTCAAAGAGCTTATTGAGCTATAATAAATGGGCAATTTCAAGCTCAGTAAACAAGAGGTATCTGGTTTCAGTGCCAAGATTCAAAGACTGTTATTTAAAGATAACTTGCCGGTAGATTCAGCAACAAATGGCTAATTGTCTGTTGGGCAACCTGAAGACATCAGACAAGAAACAACTTCTTTTCACCCTTGTTGCCTTAGAGTTGCAGAAGTTCATCTCTAATGTCCCACATCACTGTGTATTTCCTACAACTTCACCGTTTATTCCAAGTTTGTCCGCATGTAATAATTTCTACTAAGAATGTTTTTTACCAATTTTTAATGTTTCTTTTCTGCAATATAGTCTAGCAAGTATGACATGAAAGCATGCATTCCTTAGAGGCAACAAGTTACAATAGTCCATCTTTTGTTTCAAATCCGTTTAGTTTTGGTACTGTCCACAGTGCCATCAAGTGTTTGGGCATTTTAAAATGAAGTCTGATATTACTGAAGTCTGTGATACTTGGAAGTGGTCAGAGTTTAAAGCTCACTTGTAATCTTGCTTTCGAGAGAATTTTTTTCATACTTTGTCAATAATACCCTAGATATTTAAATGATTTCTATGAACTGGAGCTGCAACATGGTTCTGGCGTTGTCGGCTGGAGTATTCCTGTGACCAAAGGGGTCTTGCCATCTCCCCGAGAATCTCACACAGCCATCGTATACTGCAGAAAAGATTTGGGAAGTCCAAAGATTTATATTTTTGGAGGGATGTGTGGCTGTCGGCTTAATGATCTCTGGGAACTTGACATAGGTGAGTTGATTCTCAGTAGAAGTCACTGAAGGGGCCCTACTGGCTAAGAGGGCCAGTAAAATTTCAGTATATAATGATTAATGGTATGATGTGGTGCAGATATCATTGGGACTTACATTATAGTATGTTAAACTTTTGTAATTTGTGGAATTAAATAGATACAGTTGTTGTTTACATTTATTATCCTTTCTTGTTTTGGTTACACTGTGAGATTGTTTCTTTAGAATGCTTTAAAGACTGTCACTATGATAACCAAGTTGAATAACCATGATGAAACCATAACATATCTTTTTGATAAACATTGCAACAATTAGTTTGTCCATATTTTCTGTGAATTTTAAAAGAAACTTTAAGTGCTTATTATTGTGCTTTCCTTCTTAAAGTGGCCATGTTAAAAACCCAAAATTTCATTTTGGTGAATGTTAAAGGTATGTTCCCTCCTAAACTCCAGGCAGTGAAATTGAGAGTAATGTGTTTTTTGAGGCTTTTTATTCTTTTTCTTCTAGAAACCATGACCTGGTCAAGACCAGAAACTAAAGGGACAGTACCACTTCCTCGCAGTCTCCATACGGCCAATGTAATAGGAAACAAGTATGTCTGTTGTTAAAAGCTCAACTCTAGAAAGGTACACCTAGTAGGAGAATGATGCTGCTTATCCACTACTGCTCAGTATAAACCATCAGCCCAATAGAGTATTTTTTTCTGCTTCTGTTGCCTTCAGTGGAAATGAAAAACTGAACTTAAGATTATCAAACTGTCAGTGTTTCCATCCAGCAGGACAGTCTGCCCAACCCAGAAGCAGCTTTCCAGGCTTCTTAATGCCCCTTTTTGCATTCTGGGACGGACTCAGCTGGACCTGAGCTGGCTCTGTCAGGAGCCAACTTGAGTGCCTCTGTGTCTGTAATGCAATGAAATAGCTACGCAAAGGAACTGCCCAGAGAGTAGAACTTGTTCTAGGCAAAATCATGCCACAATTTTTTTGGGCCAGTTCCTCTGTAGTCTGTTCCTCATTACTTTGCTTCATGCCAGTGTGGTTCGTTTTGGCAGATAGCGCGGATAAAATGGACTTTTAAACCTGGGGTTCAGTTTATTTTGTATCAGTTCACAAGCACGAGGAGGAAGAGGCGAGGGGGGCAAGAAATGTCTAAGCTTTGTATCTTATGATCCAAGGGCTTAGCTTTTTATTATTTAAATAAAAGGTTACTAGTTTGTAGCTTGCATTATGATTTTTAAATTTTGATATTTGACTTAGATACTGGTCTTCTAATTTTAGAACCGTTCATTGAGAGCTCTGTGGTAAAGGGTTGTAGAAAACTCTTATGTAAATATGTGCTTTCTAGAGAGTACTAGCAATTTGGTGGTTTATAAAAAGATGCAGTATTACCTTCTGCTTCTGGGAAGTTGTTTGAGGAGTTTGGGGTTTTTTGTTGTTTGTGGTTTTTTTTTTTCTTGGTTGTTTTTTCTAATCAGTTAACTTACACAAAAATTTCAGCAGGTAGATATCCATAGCAGTACTTTCTAAAGAGTAGAGACAAAATCTGTTGACCAGAACTGTTAAAGCACTGGAAATTTTCTGTTTTGTCCTAGTTTAAGAGAGCACATGCAGCAGATCTGGATGTTAATTGTCTTGTCTTTTCTTTTCCCCCTCTTTTCCTGTATTTCAGAATGTATGTTTTTGGTGGATGGGTTCCACAGTCATCAGGAGGTGAAATTTCTGGACATGATGGTGAATGGAAATGTACCGGTTCATTTTCTTATCTTAATTTGGGTCAGTGTTTCTGCCTTTCTGGGAGTGGGCATTTTGAATTAATACTTTCTTAATAGAATAGAATAGAATAAATATTTTGAAGAGCCTCAGAACAATTTTAGGATACACAACTGTAATCCTAGCTGACTTAAAAAGATGTCAGTTTTTAAAATCTTTCTTAAGAAGTGATCTTTTAATTATTTTTCTTTGAATGTGCAGTGAGTTTGCTGATGCAAATATTTATTCATATAACTTTAATACGAAGTAACAGAGATACTCCTTCGTTTATAGTAGAACACAAAAGACAGATCCTGAAATGAGGGTTTTTTTGTTTTTTTTTCTACATGTGATGGTACTGTCCCTTAGTCCTCAACTTCTGATCTTGTATTTGTCTGAGAGAGACAACCAGAGGTCAGAAAATGCATCATGTATTAACTGACTGTATCTTGCAAACTAATTGGAAAGTAACCTTCTCTTTGTAATGTTGCAAATTGAAATGCAATTGTCTATAAAAACAGAGGTGACTTATTTTTATTTTCTCTGAGCAGTTAAGCCTGTTAATAACTGTATTGCTTGCTTTGGAAAACATCTGGAAACTAAACTTTTTGAGTTTCATTTACTAGATACCACAGAATGGATAGGTCTGATCTCAGATTGCCAGGAGGACAAAAGTAACTTGTTACCAGGGCCAAGAGCAGGACACTGTGCTGTAGCTGTTGGCACTCGTCTGTATATCTGGAGTGGCAGAGATGGTTACAGAAAAGCTTGGAACAATCAAGTTTGCTGCAAAGATCTTTGGTACCTTGATACTGGTGAGTCAGAAATAAGTAAGAGACTTGTATTGTGTTCCATATTTTATTAACATAGCAGGAAGCTGGCATCATTGATGATCTAAAGCTGTAGCAAACTCAAAGATTACTTAAATTTTAAAGGTTATTGAGATAAACCACACTTCACTGTTGATTGTTTGAAGACTATAGATATAACTTAAACCAAAAAAGTAGGAAGGCTTGTTTAAAGCCCCTGAAAGAAATTCATGGATAGACTCTGCATTGCATGCTGTGGTCAGTAGATACAAGGTGCTAAAGTGTGTTTTACCTAAGCTCAAGGTTCCTGGCCTCTCTTAGTGATCTTTTCTGCTGCTACTCACTCTTTTTTTACCAAACCCCTCCTTCTCTTGGGATCACTGCTGCTGCTTCCTCTTCTTGGATTGCAAAAGTGATACTGTCCAATCTGAGGAAGGACCAAATTGTTCCTGGGGCTGAGGGGAATCGTGGAGCGCTAATTGATCATTAGTAGCTGGCTTGATGGCAGGACACTGAGATTGTACTGGAAGAGTTCTTTTGAGAGGGAATTGTTGCCCACTCAAGCAGAAGGCGGACACATTAGAATGGTTACTGAAGATCATAAAACATTTAGGAGAAGCTGTTTGGTTTTGTTGGGTTGTTTTCCCTCTCCCTCCCTCCCTCCTTCCCTCCCCCCCCCCTCAGGAAAGTCAGAGGATGAAAAAGAGTAGCATGGGAGGGATGTGCTTGAGAGTGCAGCCTAGTAGGGCATCAAGGAAAGTGAGAAGAGCGGGTCATTCATTGGCTCTGAATCAGCCTCTGCAGAAGCTTGAGGGAAAGCTCACCTTAGCTACAGAGAGCAAGCAGAAAGGAAGCACAATCTTCTGTGATTTTTTTTTTTTTCCAGGAGTATGTAAAGCTTTAGGAGCCAAAAAACTGCGTGTAGCCTTTTAGGAAAGGACAAGGATCTCTTAACTCTGTAATCCCTATAATGATGTATGTTCAGCCCAAAGACTTACTGGCAGCAGAAGAGCCATTAAAAAAGAAAGTATCAGAACTTCAGCATTTTTGAATACTGTGAAATGACACTTTCATAATATTCTCTGACTTGACTTGCCACCTTTGACAACTGCTGCTTGTTGAATCTGGTATATATTGTACATAAGTGAAAAAGGAGTTAATGTTTTTACTTGTGTTACGTAGATACTTCTTAAATGGATAAAAGAGGGCAATTTCAACATGGCATCTGTGTTTTATTGGTTTCTTGTAGAGAAACCTCCAGCACCATCACAGGTACAGCTAATCAGAGCTACAACCAACTCTTTTCAAGTGAAATGGGATGAAGTACCTACAGTTGAAGGATATCTTCTTCAGTTACATGCTGACTCACCAGTGCCATCAGTGGCTGGAATACCTGCTACTGGGGTTCCTGAGACATCAGTGCTGAGTTCACAAGGTAGTAGTCAGATCATGTTATGCTAATGTTTGTGCAAAGGTAGAGGATTTAATAAGAAATTAATATGCGTTTGATTTAGAAAAAAAAAAAAACCCACATTTTAAGAGAGACACCCTATTTATTTGTTACTCCCCAAATTTGTGCATCATAATTATGGAAAACTCAGTTTAACTTGTCTCTGTCAGTTTTGGCCGACTATCTGAATATAAAGTTACTTGTACAGTGCTGGGCATGATTTAAGAAAGGAAACACTGAGGAAAGGACTGACTGTTTGGCCATGCAGTTTTGATTTCAATCTTACAACCAAGTCTTCTTCAGGCAACTTTGGGTCTCCCTCTTGCTTATTGGAATAGATTCCAACCAATATAATATGAAGTTTTATGTAACTGATTGGAATTTGCTTTTGTTTACCTGAAAGGTGGCTCTTCTCTACATCAAAGTCCACAGTCATTGCCCAGTGTCCCTTATCCAGAAATGAAGGTGGATCACCCCAGCCAAACAAATAATGTCATTCCTAATAACGTAAGTGCAAACTGAAAAACGCTAAAGTGGCAAAGTAGTGTGGGAAGGGAGAGAACTGCTAAAACACTTTATCGGTTTTAAAAGTCCTTTGAAAGGCCTGTATATGTTTTAGGCCTTAGGAAAAAAACAGTATCGTACAAAACTAGGACAGACACCCACTGAAGGAGTTACATCTGTTTTCTTACATGCTTTTTATTTTTATGATTGACAGTCTTTAAAGTCCTCTTCCCGGTAATGCAGAAAGGAAACTGCAACTATATTGACTTCCAGAGTGCCGACTGGGAGTCTGATACCAGCAGAAATACTATTTATCCTCAAGCAGTTGATTAAATCAATGCGGGACGCAAAAAGGATAAGGCATATTCCTTCTTTTGTTAGTGTTTTAATACTAATTGCTTAGCTGTAGGTTCCCACTGCAGTATAAACCCAATTATTATCTGTTCTGGTTGTGCAGTTGTACACGTTCCACTGTTTTGCCAATTTAAAAAAAAAAAAAAAAGAGGGAGGACAAACTCTGGCTAAAGGATCACAAAAAAATTCAGAAAATCAGACCTTTTCTTAACTGCATAAGGCCTCAGATCTGTATGGGATCCATAATTTATTCTTGTAGAAAACGCATGTAAAAGCACTATAAATTTTCCTAACAGAAGTCAGTAAATAAGTATCTTGGGTATGTGCCAGGAAAGCAAAGGTAGGAAATCTCTGCAGTTGTGATTTTCTGGTTTTTTCCCCCATCCCCTCAAGTCCCCCCTGATGCATAAATGTAGCCTACTGGGAACTTCCATGTAATACCATAAGAACGTGAGCTCACTCAGATAAAATTTACTGTGCGTCAGGGACACGTTCAAGTCAACTTAGAGTTCAAGTCTTTGTAATGTGATGGCTACGATAAGGTGGATTGTGAGGTTGGTTTCTTGTTCTAATTTAAAGTGCTGTGGGGGTTTGTTGGAGGGTTCTCATTTGTTGTTTTCAAGTAGGCATTTTCATACCATGTTTGCAACTGAGATTTCTGAGCTTTGCAGTTAAGCATTAACATGTGTGTTGTTTTGGTTAGGTCCAAGTTTCCCTTTCATCCAACTCTTTATTAAAAGTAGAAGGAAAAGAAAAGGTTGCAGCACCTGAAAACAAGATTACACAGGAGACTATGAGAAACCATGCAGATGCTACAGGATTCAAAGAATCAAATGCCCCTTCTCTTTTGCCTGTTTGTACTTCAAGTAAGATGACTATAGAATAAAAATTAATTAAAAAGTGGGAGTGAAAATTCATCTCATGAACATATGAATAATATTATTTCTGTCTTACAATTTAAAATTATTTTAGAGGCCTTTGTAGTTTAAAAACAACCAACTTGTGCTAGTTATGGCTGTATGTATTTTTAGGAGATACAAGGAAAAATAAAATCTGAAGTTATTTGAAGTGTTGCAAGGGACATTAAATTCTCAATAATATGTTCATTATTACAATGGCAAATGTATCTCTCTAACCATAAGACCTTTTTAACATCAAAGAATAGACTGACGGGACCAGATTCATTTTACAACATTAAGGTGATAGTAACCCCAGGCTCTCTTTGACACTACTTCTGTCTGTTAATAGTGAAAAGCAATTAGGCAATGGAACATTTTAGGTGTCAATGGGAGGAGGATAAGATGGCAAGGCACTGATTTAGGCATTTCACTGACGTGCCTTATGTTCATTATGGTGAATCCAGGCTCAATCAACTGATCTGTTTATATTTGACTCTCATGTAATTTGTCAGCTGTTGGATCTTCGTTTCTTCACAGTGTAATTTAAGATTGTGTGGAAATGTGGGATCTTTGTGCTGAGAAGCAGAATTGCACAGCAGTTAATCTTAAGTTTATCGTGATAGTGGTTTGTGTGGATACTTTGTTTTTACATTAGGATTTTTTTTCTAAATTAATCTTCTCATAACCAAATAGATACAGAATAGCAAACTTAAAGCAAATGTAATTGTTCTAATGTAACTGCTTACATATATCTTTTTATGACTGGGTAGACAGACTTTTGTTAAGTTCTATACCTAAAGAAAGCATTAGCAATTAATATAATCAAATCTATTGTAACCTAAATCTGAGCTAAACTCAGAGTATGAATGTAAAGCCACTCGATCACGTTGAAATTTGGTAGATGCTACCAATACTGAATTCTGGTTAATGTTTTCCTTTTTTTTTTTTTTTAAGGTCCTCAGACTTCAGCAAATGTAGGTGAATTACATGACTTGGACAAACGAACTGTAAATCCTGATGCTTCTGTATCCAGTACTGTCTCCAGCACACAAACTATGGTAACCCAGCAGGCTGTTAAAACTGAATCATCAAGTACAAATGGGGCAGTTGTTAAAGATGAAACTTCACTAACAACATTCAATTCAAAATCTGAAGGTTTGAAATGTGTTTCACATACTGTATTTTGAGCCATATATATCTAAGGCCCTCAGAGTTCCTCTAGTGTGGTGGGATTCCCATCTTGACTAGTACCTGGGATTGAGATAGGGCTTTGGGGGTTGAGTACATTGGGCAGCCTGGATGATCTCTGCTATGATTTAAACATCTTTTAAAACTGAGATACTTCTTTTAGATGTTTGTAAACCTCTTTGTTTCCTGTAAGTGAAAAGTCCTTTAAATCTTAATTTACGCAGAAGCCCATTTTCTAAGTAACAGTAGCAGCCAGTTCTGGTACCCATAACACATTTGCTTTCATTCAGTGACTTTTTTTAGACAGCAGAAGACCACAAATAGTAACCTTAGATGGTTTTAAACACCTGAATTCTGTAACAAGTACGGCCAGTTCCTCTGGCTTGCTCACCACTAGTCAAATGTGGTGACCTCTTCAGAGTCTGCTTGAAATATCCGAAATAAGCAGCCACGCAGAAACTAAACATATTTGTAGTGTCTGAAATTTTGGTTTTTAGGAATATCAGCAGGCTGTGCTGGCTGCTCACTGTTGGCTGTATTCTCTTATTTACGCTGTACGAGTAGTAGAATTTTTACCTAACAGGATTGTATTTAAAAGCAAATACCAGAAACACAACTAATACTCCCTCGTGTTTCTCGTGCTTATGTGCTTTGATTTAGCTTTTTTTTTTCCAAGATTACATTTTGAATTTAATAAGTGTTCTTTTTCCCGTTTGTTAGGATTGTTTAAAAATTAACTGCTCATATTCAGAATCCAGACTGTATTGATGGCAGAAACAATGCATTCAAATTAAGATTTCATGCTTAGACCGTTCATACAATGTCATCAGTATGTGCCTCAATCTGGTGTTTAGATTATTTGCTCCCAAATATTTCATACTGATTTCATAGTTCTGTCACTTTTTTAGGATTTTCTGAGTCCTGCCTTCTGTTTGTATGACGTGTAGCAGCCTGCAGGGCCAGGCCCTTACAATTGTTCTGTGAATATGACGCAAGCTAAAATTAGTAGTTTGTGTTACGAATAGAACTGCATGCAAAAGGAGTCAGAGATGTGCTTTTGCAACAAATAATTGTAAATGGCTGTTGAGATCAACTTTCATATTCTGAACTGTGCGTCAAATTTTTCCTATCCCTTAAGCTTTTTAAATGTAACATTTTGTTTCTAGCTGCTGGAACTACTTATACCATGCCTTCAACAAAAGTCAATACTGGACAGACAAATGATTCACACTCCTCTGTAAGTCTGGAAAAGTATAATCAAATTACTGTATTTATTGTTACGTTGATTAGTTGTAAGGGCTCTTCTGTTTTCCTTTAATTATATCTCTGAAAGAAAAGCCATGTACATTTAGGGCTTGAAGTGAATACAGGGGTAAACATTTCTGTTGTAAAACTGATTGCGTTGTGTGGGTTTGCTTTGAGTCTTAAGTAGCAGTTGTGTAGTTGGGAGGAGATCCAAGTGTGTGTCTCAGCTGTTGAATCTTTTTTTATCGACTGGCACGGTGGAATGGTCTCTCTGTTGCATGATGTGCAAATGTAGATTGCTTTTCTGTATGCACAGCTGAACTTAAAATGAAGTATGTATAGATCAGATGAGTGTTAGCTGCTGATCTGTAGGTTTGAAACGTAACTGAACTGACATCTTGATGTTTTTCCCTAGAGGAGATGGGGACTGGCTATGCAAGCTGTAAATACTGCCTGAAAAAGTAAATGCTTCCTATTTCACCTGCTTACGACTTAATACACAAAACCAAGGCCGCCACTGTTGCCACCACAAGAGAGGAGCTAAGGGTGGGAGGCAACAGCTGGCACTAAAGGGTTGGAGCGCTTTTGCCGAGAGCAGCTGCCCCTCCTGCCCCTTCTGCCCCTTTTCCATGCTGCCAGGGTCATGGCCTGTCTGTGCTGGGCACAGTGGCCATGCCAGTCACCCTCCCCGGTGCCTGGAGATAAGCAAGAAAGACAGTTTGCCTTTCTGGGTCAGTTAGGAGCAGTTTCTGTGCCCTCCACCACCATCACCTCGTGCCACGGCAGGGGCCCTGTTCTCAGCCGCAGGCGAGAAAGCGGCGGCTGGAAAGAGAGGAGGTTTGGTGCTGAGGTAGAGCTGAGTCCCAAGTACAGCTACTGGTGCTGGACCATGTTGTGGAACTTCTTGACCTCTGGCTGAATTTAACTCGCAACTACACGCTGCTACAGACACCTCGTTCTACAACTTTAGATTTCTTCCCCTCCCTGTTTAAACTAGAACATCAGAGGTGACATCCCCACTGTTCTCTTTTAAATGATAACGCCGCATCTAAATCGATGGATAAGAACCAGTTGGTTTTGAACAGTATTTTAATAACATGTGCCTATTAATTTGAAGTATAAGAAAGCAACACGGGGTTGTCTCATACATATACTTAGAGACTTAACATTTTCTTTACATTACATGGAAGTGTGGGTAGTCTGCATAATGTGTTCTTCAAATACTAGAAAACTCCACAAAGACAGACGGCTCCAGTGAAAACAAGAGACCGGCAGTGGTATGATGTTGGAATTTTTAAGAACAACAGCGCTGTGGTGAGCCAGTTCTATTTGCTGCCAGAGGAAACACTGAACACCTCTAACAAGGTAGCTGCTAGTTCTTCTCTGACGTAACTGGCACATAGTTATTTTGGAATCTGTTGCTTGTATGGTTGTCGACAAAATGTGGGATTTTCTGATACTGCACCAGGATTTCGTACTTGCAGGAGTTTTGTGTTTTGTGACCAGTGGTTCCTTGACTATTTTGCTCATTTTTTTTTTTTCCTCTATTTCCTAAACCAGGTGAATTTTCTTCTGTTGTTTTGGTGTGATGATATGGAATGTCTTATTTTGCAATTGCTAATTATTTCAGTATTTCTGTTTCTAGCCTTAGGAAAGAATTTTAAACTTGGTGAATTTTCAAATCTGCAAAACTTCTTAAAAACTAAAAAAAAACCCCAACTTTTTATTATGTTATTTCAGTATAGGATTGAAATGTTCTGACCAAAGTTCCTTCTCTATTTCTGAAGTCTTTGCTTACAAATTGTTAAAGATACTACTAAGACAAGGCTGGGCTGTTTAAGAAGACTAGATAGGGAACTGTAGTGGGTTTTGTAGTAGGTTTCTGTAGCTTAATGTTGTTGCAGGTGTAAGTTTATATGTAAGAATGGTATATGTGTGAAACTTGCAAAAATGTTGCAGGTTTGATGGTAACAGTGTAAATGAATGATGTCTTAAGGAACTAGAAACAGAAACGATGGGTGTATGTTTTCTTGAGACAGAAGAGCAGAACACTTTCTTGGAAAGCATTCCACTATACATATTGCATATCTTAAAGAGCGCAGTACATCTTGCAGTGTTTACGTTGATTGCTTTCTTATACATTATTCAGAGGGAAAATAGTTCCATTGCAAGTTTCAAGGATGCATCAATGCATATTTTAAGCATGGAAATACATTAGCACTTCTGCTTCAGAAACTAACTTCAAGTGCGTTTCTTTAACAACAGTTTGATTACCTACACATCAAATTGCAGCTCCTAACTATAGGAATAACTGCTTTTGAAAGAAAAATACTTTTTAGGATAGAAGAGTATACTAATTATATCACGTGCTATACAGCTGGTAATGCTACTTTGCTTTTACTTTCCTGAATATAAATAAATAACCAAGAGGTGCAGTTCCATTTAAATGACTGAAAAATTAGGGCTTTTTTTTGGTAAGATGTAGTCTCATACTGCATCTTAGATCAGCTGGTTTGAGGTGAGCCAGTACCTCAGTTAGAACCCTGTTGTAAATTCTGCTTTAACTACAGAAGTATTAGATAGAAGTTTGGTTTTGATTAAACTTGTTCATCTCAGTTTATTGCTACCCGTTTGTTAGGCTAATTGTGTTTAGAATATTTGAAAAATTAACACAAGTATCGCTTTATTTTCAGAAGGAAAGTGCAGATGCACCAGACTACAGATTACTTAAGAAACAGGATCTTTTTCCAGGCACGGTGTACAGGTTTAGAGTTGCTGCGATTAACGGCTGTGGCGTTGGGCCTTTCAGTAAAATCAGTGAATTCAAGACTTGCATTCCAGGTTTTCCTGGAGCTCCTTCAACAGTCAAAATCACCAAGGTGAGAAATATAGGTAATTCTAGTTTCTGATGTATAAAATTCTGGTCACAAGTTCAATCTCGGGCCTTTTAGTTTTAGTTGGTTTGTTGCTGGGCTTCATCTCAAGTTAAAATCATCATATAAAACAGTGTCAGTTGCTTACTTGGATAATTCTGCTCAATGAAATCTTCTTTAAGAAATTTGCTATAAGAAATTATTTAAAGACTTTAATGATCACGTTGCCAGATCCACATCTTAATCAATCCTTGAATAGTTTTCCTATGATTTTTCTGCATCCTTAAATCTTTGGGGGCTTACCACGCTTTTCTTTTTTTAAATCAAAAAAAAGTCACTCCAAGGAGTGATGGTGTTAGGTTAGGATTTTCAGATGACCTTTCGAGGTGGTTTTTATTATTTTTATATTTCTTTAACATATATATATGTTAATACATATATATTCAGGTATCTAATGGTTACCCACACGCTATCACATTTTCTCCCTCTTTCTTCAGAGCGTAGACTGTATTCATCTTTCTTGGGAGCCTCCTGCTTCACCCTCTGGAAATATTTTAGAATATTCTGCCTACTTAGCGATCCGTTCCACGCAATTACAGGAAAATCCAAGCCAGCTCGTATTTATGAGGATATACTGTGGTCTGAAAACATCGTGTATAGTGACTGCTGCCCAGCTTGCGAATGCTCATGTTGATTACACTTCCCGACCTGCTATAGTGTTCCGAATTTCTGCAAAGAATGAGAGAGGGTACGGACCAGCCACGCAAGTTCGATGGCTTCAAGGTAAAATCGGTGTCAGACGCAGGCGGCTGTAGCTGCGGCGGGGAGAGTGGTGCGTTGTGTCTCTAGAGCCAACGCTTTTCTCAGCAGCGCTTAGGAAGTTCTTGAGATGTTTTGTTCCTTACAGAAGTTTTAAGAAATTTTAGTTGTTGAATTTGGCATAACATTTACTTTTGTTTTGTTTTGTTTTGTTTTGTCACAAGGCAATCAAATATTGAAATGCTGGTTATTGAGTCTTAGCCAGTCCCTTGAGTAGTAAGAGCCTAGTAAGCTTCTGAGCTCCCTGGGCTTCAACTTCAGCTCCAAGGTTTTTTCATTCCAGTAAGAAGTACTGCAGTTACATGCATGTAACCAGGCTTCTTTTCAAGCTTTTCCCCCTCCTTATCAGGGAAAAAAATTGCAAGGTGCATTTTTCTGATGCACATACACTTCAAAGTCTGTATTACAGCCAGAAGAGGTTTTGTCATCTTGTTCCTGCGTTTGAATTTATTCAGTTTCCTGATGAGTTGGGGATGGAAACGGATCCACTGAAAACAAAGATTAGGTTTTTAGCCTGATCAGTTCTGGCTCGCCTTTTAAGTCAGCCAATCCAGGAGCTCAAAACAAGAAGTTTTGCTGGCTTCTCCTCTCTTCCCACTCTTTCCCCTTCCCGGCTTAGCTTTCTGCCAGCTGGGAGCTGTCTTTGTCCAGCCAGAGCTCCCGTGAGCTTGGAGGAAGGTCGGGAAGGGCAGAGCGAGGGGAGGGTGCCCACCCCCTCGGGGAGCAGTGAAGTGTTGCACGGGTTTAGCTGACCCCTCGCTCTGCAGGCTGTCAGCCACCGGGATGTCTGAAAGGCAACTGTGGAATACACCACTGCTTGGGTTTTAACATCCATTTTCCTGAGGTGGAGAGCAACAAGGAGGAAGTTGTCTGCCCTAATGTTTAATATTCTGATGCTGCTGGTTTAACCCTTTAACTGGCAAGGGGGTTGACCTTGAGCTGTACCCCAGAACTCTGAAGCAGTATTTGATTGAAAGCGTTTGACCGTATAAACGATGTGGGATTACGAAAAGTTCAACAGTGTCTCCTTCTTTTTGCAGATATGAAAACATCAAGCTCAAAATAGAAACAACATCATAAATCTCAAGTCTCGAATGTAGTGTTTAATGTAACTCTTGTACTATTTGTAAATGCTACAAATACTTTATTTTTGCATTGTTTTTACCTTAAAAGTATATAGCCTTTTTTTACGTTTGAAACATCAGCGTTACACAGCCTTGCTCAGGTATGAGTACCGTATAGGAACTATATTGGAGATGATGGGATGGAAGACCGTACTCCATCCAGTAGCTCTTCTTGGTAGGGATAGTTGAAAGGTTAAAAAAAATAACGGAGGTGGTTGAAATGAAAAAGAAGTAAGTACAAAATTGGCACATGCAATAGTATTTGAGGCAGAGTCCCCATGATTGCTACAGATCTTGCAGAGATAATTTATAACATTTGGTATGTAAGCAAATTCTGTTTGGTTTCAGTTCTTTATACCACATTCTTGGTTGTGGTGCCTGAGTACAAGGCGAAAATTTCCAGTTATTATATAGTAACTTAAAATGTATAAATATTTTAATATATACTTTTTTTGTAAAGAAATGATTTTTCTACTATTTGTAACAAATATCTTAATCTTGAAAGATATCCCCTGAAGATTTAAAAGGAAAAAGATAAACTTAGTAATTTCTCTTATTACAAAAAACGTGAATTCGTTGTAAATGCACTACTAATATTTAGAAACATCTTTTTGTAGTTGTACAAATCTTAAACTTGTAAATACCAATGTTTACAAGAGACCCTTCCGGTCTTGTATTAAAACTTCCATGAGATTCATTCTCTTTTTTTTTTTTT
>VXBJ01006941.1:464659-495576 GCA_013400055.1 Nycticryphes semicollaris
GATGGCTTCAAGGTAAAATCGGTGTCAGACGCAGGCGGCTGTAGCTGCGGCGGGGAGAGGGGTGCGTTGTGGCTCTAGAGCCAACGCTTTTCTCAGCAGCGCTTAGGGAGGTCTTGAGATGTTTTGTTCCTTACAGAAGTTTTAAGAAATTTTAGTTGTTGAATTTGGCATAACATTTACTTTTGTTTTGTTTTGTTTTGTTTTGTCACAAGGCAATCAAATATTGAAATGCTGGTTATTGAGTCTTAGCCAGTCCCTTGAGTAGTAAGAGCCTAGTAAGCTTCTGAGCTCCCTGGGCTTCAACTTCAGCTCCAAGGTTTTTTCATTCCAGTAAGAAGTACTGCAGTTACATGCATGTAACCAGGCTTCTTTTCAAGCTTTTCCCCCTCCTTATCAGGGAAAAAAATTGCAAGGTGCATTTTTCTGATGCACATACACTTCAAAGTCTGTATTACAGCCAGAAGAGGTTTTGTCATCTTGTTCCTGCGTTTGAATTTATTCAGTTTCCTGATGAGTTGGGGATGGAAACGGATCCACTGAAAACAAAGATTAGGTTTTTAGCCTGATCAGTTCTGGCTCGCCTTTTAAGTCAGCCAATCCAGGAGCTCAAAACAAGAAGTTTTGCTGGCTTCTCCTCTCTTCCCACTCTTTCCCCTTCCCGGCTTAGCTTTCTGCCAGCTGGGAGCTGTCTTTGTCCAGCCAGAGCTCCCGTGAGCTTGGAGGAAGGTCGGGAAGGGCAGAGCGAGGGGAGGGTGCCCACCCCCTCGGGGAGCAGTGAAGTGTTGCACGGGTTTAGCTGACCCCTCGCTCTGCAGGCTGTCAGCCACCGGGATGTCTGAAAGGCAACTGTGGAATACACCACTGCTTGGGTTTTAACATCCATTTTCCTGAGGTGGAGAGCAACAAGGAGGAAGTTGTCTGCCCTAATGTTTAATATTCTGATGCTGCTGGTTTAACCCTTTAACTGGCAAGGGGGTTGACCTTGAGCTGTACCCCAGAACTCTGAAGCAGTATTTGATTGAAAGCGTTTGACCGTATAAACGATGTGGGATTACGAAAAGTTCAACAGTGTCTCCTTCTTTTTGCAGATATGAAAACATCAAGCTCAAAATAGAAACAACATCATAAATCTCAAGTCTCGAATGTAGTGTTTAATGTAACTCTTGTACTATTTGTAAATGCTACAAATACTTTATTTTTGCATTGTTTTTACCTTAAAAGTATATAGCCTTTTTTTACGTTTGAAACATCAGCGTTACACAGCCTTGCTCAGGTATGAGTACCGTATAGGAACTATATTGGAGATGATGGGATGGAAGACCGTACTCCATCCAGTAGCTCTTCTTGGTAGGGATAGTTGAAAGGTTAAAAAAAATAACGGAGGTGGTTGAAATGAAAAAGAAGTAAGTACAAAATTGGCACATGCAATAGTATTTGAGGCAGAGTCCCCATGATTGCTACAGATCTTGCAGAGATAATTTATAACATTTGATATGTAAGCAAATTCTGTTTGGTTTCAGTTCTTTATACCACATTCTTGGTTGTGGTGCCTGAGTACAAGGCGAAAATTTCCAGTTATTATATAGTAACTTAAAATGTATAAATATTTTAATATATACTTTTTTTGTAAAGAAATGATTTTTCTACTATTTGTAACAAATATCTTAATCTTGAAAGATATCCCCTGAAGATTTAAAAGGAAAAAGATAAACTTAGTAATTTCTCTTATTACAAAAAACGTGAATTCGTTGTAAATGCACTACTAATATTTAGAAACATCTTTTTGTAGTTGTACAAATCTNTAAAAATTTCATTGGGTTATTTTTTTTTTTTTTTTTTTTTTTTTTTTTTTTAAAATCCATATGCTTTGCTTTTAGCATATGCTTGCTTTTTGCACTAATAATAACTTACCTCATTCCTGTGTTTGTAATCACTTGTGTTGCTTCCATAGCGTTTCTGTACAACTTCAATCTGAAAACTTTTAACCAAAGTTTAGAATACATGGTAAGCAATTTTGCACATACTATATGGCAACTTTCAACGTATTTATTCCAGTTAATCTTCTTAAGTGCTTGTTTGCTTTACCAGTATATCCTCCCAATCGAGTTCAGTATCTCCCTTTTACTATGCATCGTTTTACATTAACTAGCTAGCTGATAAATTCAACAAGCATTACTTCTAGGAATAGGTTGATCCGTTCCTGCGCTAAAAGAGAAAAATTGTTCACAGTAGTGAAATAAAGGTAAACATTTTAAATGCTATTTATGTATCTATATATAAACCTATGTTTACCAAAGTGTAGAGGAAAATGGCTGAGTTGGACAAGGTCACTAGGTGAATAGATTGAGGCACCTAAGTAAGATTTATTTAAAAAAAAAAATCTAAATTATTTACTGTGCAATGAAGTTTATACTTTGCACTTTAATTTTGCCCTGAATGCCAAAAGACTGTACATCAAGGTAGAATTTCTTGCCTCTGCCAGTTAAATTTGTCTTAAAAACGTTTGTAAATACATAAACTAAAATAAATAATGTGCCTGGTTTGGTGGGGGAAGTATCATTAAAATATTAGAGATTTAACGGCTCAATTATCCCAGAGCAGGTTTGATAGCCAGGTTTTAGCTACCCTGAAAATCAGGGTTGTAACGGAAGTGCTGATACAGCCTTAATTATTGCAACACACCCCATGCTCTAATAGCACATAAAAATGTGCTGGGGACCATCGATCGCTGTACAAGTGTTAATTGTGGCACAGGAGTAATAACGCGGGGTTTTACTCCAGACAAAAAACCTTGTGTTTATGACAATGACAGATATCCCAGACTCACTTTAAACAGTGTTTATAGTATGAATGTATAGGACTTTTCCTGAAGTTAACTGGCTTTAAAATATTTGTGGTTTAACGGTCCGTTGTATCAGGTATGATCTCACTACCAATACTGTCTGGTAACTAAAATACCGTTCACATGAACTGATAACTAGAAGACTAGAACTTGGGTTTTCTTCTTAGTACTGTGAAAGAAGCCTTTTAGAGAAAACACTTGTGGCTTTGATTTTGTTGGTTGATAGCTGTGATTGTAGAGTTGTTATTTAAGAATAAAATCCGTTGGGTATGTCTGGGTGGAGTTTTTTTGGGGTTTTTTTTGTTTTTGTTTTGGTTTTTTTGCACTTGGTTTCACATGCTTTGCACAATTTCTTTTCCAAGTGGGTATGTCACAACTACCAAAGGGTAAAACTGTGGCGTTTTCGATGAAAGTATAATTTCCTTGTAAGTGTGCTTTCTTCGGCTGACTTGACATAAGATGTCACTTTCTCTTCTTTGTCCACCTTGGGTGACGTTGAATAGTGATGACATGGAAACTTTCAGTTCCTCACAGTTTTACTTTTAAATGCAATTATGGTACACGCTGTAAAATACACTTTGTGGTCTGTTTTGAGAACTGTGTTTATAAGGTCTAAATCCCGCCTGTTTGCCTGTCAACTGGCTGTCGGACAAGTGTCGATTGTTTGGTTTTTAGTTTTAATTTTTAATTTTTTACATTCGTTGGCAAGACTGTTGGCATCAGCTCTTTGAGAATCTGTGTTAGCCATTTGTTTCACCTATTGCTAAAGGACGTGTAACAGAAGCTGAAACCTCTCAGATGACAGTATCCACATTGTAGAAATGTTTAGGTTTGCTAAACTGTGTAAGTACAGGAGCGTCGGGACGCTTCCGGCCGACCCTGCTACAGCTTCACCTTAAGAATGTTCTTGTGCCAGTGGAAATGAAGTGGACAATAACCTACACTTTGTGTTTTCAAAGTAATTATAGCAATATCTTTTGAATGTAGTTTGGAGTAGAGCACATGATCATGCCATAAACTCTGAAGATATCATAAGTATTACTGTTGTTATCTGATATTTCAGGATAGCGAATTTGACGTGAACTTAGTCTTACGGCCTGTTACTTAATGACCTCTACAAGGAAACTGACGTTTTGTACAATTCAAGTTGATCAGTCTTATTTCGAAGCATTGTTTGGTCTTTGTAATAAAGTGGTTGTCCTTTCAAGCGCATTGTAAACGCTGGAGCGTGTGTCTGGTTGGTTGTTTTGGTTTTTTTTTTTCTCCAAAGGTGTGCGTGTACAAACTTCTGTCCTGCTTTAGAAAAGGGGATGATACAGAGAGGAGAGAGTGAGTATATTTGTCTCGGAGGGAGAGAGTTTAATGGTAAGGATTGTAATACCGAGTACTACTCTTTCAGAGACGTTATTTCCCAGGTTACTCTTTGGTTACCTCATGGGGTGGTTTTTTGCCTAATGGAGGTTCCCCAGTTTCCCTGCCCCGTCTTCTCCCGTGGGTGCTGTGCTCTCACCATTACTCTCTCCTCTTCCCTGCCCTTGTGCCCTGCAGCGGTGCTGGCTCCGAAATGGAACTTGGAAGTGACTTCTCTGTGTGCAGCAGTTGTGTTTCTGCTCTTCAAAATGAGTGGCAAAGAGTTTGGTAGAGCTTTGTTAAAAAGATGGGATCTGAGTGAGCACTTGCTCTGCTCAGAAGAGTTCTGCTAAAGACAGGAGTCACCTGCGTGCCACAGTCTTAGGGCAAGTTGTTGAAACTTCGATGGCGGTTGACTATGGGGAACAGCTGGGGAAATAAGTGTAGCAGTAAGACGAGGGGTGATGGTTTTAAGCAGAGAGGGGAGATTTAGATGAGATATGAAGAAGAAATTCTTTACTGTGAGGGTGGTGAAACACTGGAACAGGTTGCCCAGGGGAGTTGTGGATGCCCCATCCCTGCCCAGCAGCGTTCAAGACCGGGCTGAATGGGGCTTTGAGCAACCTGCTCTTGTGAGAGGTGTCCCTGACCATGGCAAAGGAGTTGGAACTTGATGGTCTTTAAGGTCTCTTCTGACCCAAACCATTTTATGCCTCTTAAGTAATGCATGTTTCTATAAGCAGGGGAGCAGAGAGAGTAGTGAGTAAACTGGAGGGTCTACAGGATATTTTTAGACCTCTTTAAGAGGCTTCACGTAGGAAACTGGTGAAAGTGCTCCAAATTGATTCCTTCCTTGTGTTCCGAGCTATTATAATAGAGTAATTGTTGTCTTATTTCCAATTACTTCTGATCCTTGCATTACTGGAAAACAAATGGGAAAACTTAATCACTGCAGAACGCCCTCGTGATTTTGTTCTTTCTCTTAAAAGTATGAGTTACTTTCTCTTTAAGGCAGACTTGAATTTGCTGCATGAATTCCTCTTAAAACCAACTCAGAATTACATTATTTTGTTTCTTTATACCATTAGCTGGTTCCTGGTGTATTTTTATAACATTTTCCAGTGAGCTAAAGGCCAGGGCTTTTATTCTGTGGCTTCCAGCTCCGACACCAGAACATTTCCAGATTCCCAGGGCAGGGGCGGAGCAGTGACTGCTGGCATCGTGGGAGCAGTTGATGTCTTCCTCCTCCTGCCAGGAGTTGTGAAAGCTTTGATTTGGTGTGTTTTCCGTCGATTTGAAGAAGCGAAGCCAAGATCCCTTCTATTAGCATTTCCAGAAGTTAAGTTGAAAGTAGCAGGAAGAGGAGCTTAAAAGGGGTCCTCTTGCTACACGAATGAGTCTTTAGGATACTGCACCGTCAGCGCTTCCTCTGGGGAGAGGAAACCATCATGGCGTGCTGTGGGGTAGGCTGGGCACACAGCTAGATCCCAAACTGAATGATTCTCTCCTGCGCCCACAGCCCCCTGCTGTGGCCTTACAGAGAGGCCTGGTGTGGGAAATACCACGAGGATAAAAATCACAGCCCGAGCCCAGGTGTGTTTCCTGGCCCAAGAGCAAGCGACATGGCAGGGTCCATGGAGCTGAAACCCTCCCACCTTCCCCAACACAAGGAGGGGCCGTTGAACCCACTTAGAAACAGCCTCTGGCAAAGCGTCAGGCCCCAGCCTTGGTCCAGGGGGAGCCCCAGCTGTGAGCAGTGGGGGTGCCCAGGACTGTGGGACTTGGGCCTGGTGACATTCACCAGGGATATTCAAGGATATTCATATTCAAGGGGAGGCTCGACGAGGCCCTGGGCAGCCTGATCTAGTTGGGGGTGTCCCTGCTGACTGCGGGGCGGGGGGTCAGACTAGATGACCTTTGAAGGTCCCTTCATGATTCTATAATTCTATGACATAGCCCCTCTGCCCTCTTCTACCTCAGTCTTCTTGCGCAGAGCCTCCAGTCAGGCTCAAAAGCCGTCATTTGGCCATGCTGCTCTTGGCAGCGGTGGGAATTCCGGAGCTCTGGAACAGGCTGCCCAGAGAGGTTGTGGAGTCTCCTTCTCTGGAGATACTCCAAACCCATCTGGATGTGTTCTTGTGCAACCCGCTTGAGGTGAACTTTGTTTAGTGGGATGGGGTGGGGGGGTGGACTAGATGATCTCCAGAGGTTCTTTCCAGCCCCTCCCATGCTGTGGTTCTGTGAATCGTTGTGCAGAGAAACACAAGGGGTGATGGGAGACTCCTGCCTGCCAGGCACGAAGGCAGAGGGATGCTGATGTGTTTTTAGGCACCCGGTTTATTTTCAGATGATGTGATGTGGTGTGAGTTTGCTCTGCTGAGCTCAGCAAAGGGGCAGAAGCAGCTGAACAAAAGAAAGGGAGGGGCTGGGCTGCCTGGGTGTGAGAAGGGGTGGGAAGAGGAGGACTGGGTTGGGAGGAAGGCCCAAGAGATCTCTGTGAGCTAGTGGGGCCGTGTGTTTAACTCCATCCATATGTGCCTAACACGGTGGCGTGAAAATCTGGCATCTAAAAATGTGGTAAGTCGCATCTTGGTCTGCTTCCAAAATTCTTCAAAAGCTTGAAGTACTTCATATTACTCGTTGAACTCGTAGCCCTGCCAATAACCAAAAAAAAATTACAAAAAATCTACCAAATTGGGGCTGGGCTTAGTTTGCTGGCATTGTTTTATTGAGGGCTACTTGCCTCTCGCAAGCATCTGGTTTGAATATACGACAATTGCTAAATTGGTACAGCAGCTCCTTAAAATGAAAATTTAGGCTGGGATATGGTATCTTCAAAGAGAAGAAAAAAAACCCCCAACCCCAGAGACAAAAGCATTTCAGCGTGTCCCAAACAGCAAATGGTTTTCAGAGAGTTATTATCTGTATCTGATGAAATCACAACACGCTGTTATCCACACGTGGAAGTTATCAGTACGCAGTTATTTCCAAGTGATTCTTAGAAGAGGCACCCTGGGTGTATGCCATCTGAGGAGGTTCAAAACCACCAGTTCTTTGGTTTGGTTGCATCATCTCTGCTTTTGTTTGCATTTTCTCATTTAAATTATTTTTGCCAGGGAATCTTAACTGCTTTTTTTAGGATAACCACCTCTCTCTTACGCGCAGTGCTGATAATTCTCCTTTTAACAAAAAGTTATTAGGTGCAAGTAGCAGCTCTTAACTTTGAGCAGTATTAAGAAGTACCCCAAACCTTTCTTTTTAGTAGCAGCTTTATAATTATTTCTTCGGTGCACTTTGCCTGAGTAGGGAGGAGACTTTTATATGTTGGCTTTATGTGCTGTCTGCTCTGGAAGGAGAATGTTTGGGGCCTGGGAGCAACTCTCTGAAATTACTGTCTTGGAAAAAAAAGAAAAAGCAAGGCTTGACCTTTTTTTCTAAGTTTGAGGTTTCACCTACTCCTGTTACGGCATGTTTTCATATAAACATGGAGTATTTATGTGGCTATTATTCACAGATTAGTTACTGAGAGCGACTTCCCGTATTTGTGCTGCTCGGAGAAGGTTAGGAAGATGGAAGTTGCTGTAGGAAGGTGTTGCCGAGCCATCGGAAGCAACATGGGAATTATCAAGCCCAACAACACAACAGAAAGAGGAAACTGCCTCGAGTTGCACCAGGGCAGGTTCAGATTGGATATTAGGAACAATTTTTACATGGAAAGGGTCATTAAGCATTGGAATGGGCTGCCCAGGGAAGTGGTTGAGGCACCACCCCTGGAGGCATTTAAAAGATGGGTTGACATAGAGCTTAGAGACATGGTTTAGTTGATGGGTTTTGTGAGAGTTAGGTTGATCTGAAAGGCCCCTTCCAACCTATACAATTCTATGATTCTATAAAATTGCTAGTTATTGTCAGTATTTTTCTGGTGTGTCCAAAAGTTGATCTCAGTGCACCCACACTTTGGGTGAGGTTCATCTGCTTGGCTTATAAAATGTGCTTGTGGCTCTTGGCTTTGAATGGAGAAAGAACGGACCTGTCCTCTCATAGAGCATTCCCCAGGCCCCAGAGTCTCTGCATTCTCACCCCAAAGTGACGGAGCCTGTTTCCCTGCAGCAGAAATGCTCTCTGGCTGGCTACAGGTGAGATTTCGGATGCCTTCCTTTCAGCCTCAGTGCTGTTTTTCCTACAGGCTGGCTCCAAGCAGCTGCCTGCTCACCGGATTGCTTCAGCGAGGACAGGCTCAGAGAGCTGGGACTGTTCAGCCTAGAGAAGAGAAGGCTCTGGGAAGACCTGACTGCAGCCTTCTGGTATTTAAAGGGGTCTACAGGATAGACAGGGAGGGACTATTTATCAGGGAGTGGAGCAACAGGATGAGGTTTAACAGTTTTCAGAGGGGAGATTTAGATGAGGTACTAAGAAGAAATTCTTTACTGTGAGGGTGGTGAGACACTGGAACAGATTTCCCAGAAAAGTTGTGGATGCCCCATCCCTGGAAGTGTTTAAGGCCAGGCTAGATGAGGCTTTGAGTAACCTGCTCAAGTGGGAGGTGTCCCTGCCCATGGCAGGAGGGTTGGAACTAGATCATCTTTAAGGTCCCTTCCAACCCAACCCATTCTGTGATTCTCCCAGTGTGTTCCAACAGCACAGGGAATTTGGGCCTCTGAGAGTTTGGATTTCCTAGTGAGGGCCAAGGAGTCAGAGGCTGCAGAAACAAACCTGTGCAACCCCGGGTCCTTCATCTGCGCTATGCTCTTCTCACCAGTGATGGGACGTAAGCCCTCATGGGACCAACTATTTGTGCTCGTACAGGGTGCAGAGAGGAGTAAAAATAGTATCTACTCCTCCTGATGTGCAGTCGCATAAAGTAGTGACTGCGTTTTAGCTGTTAGTGGCATTTCAAGTGACAGAGCGTTTGCATCTGAAGGGCGAGTTTCAGGAGTTCAGCTGGAAGTGGCTGTTATTTGCTGTCCCTGGTCTTGTGTCCTTCTGGGTGGGAGATACTCTCCTCACAGCAGTCACGTCACTTCAAACAGATTCCCTGCCCTTATTTACTGAATTATTTTGTTGACTTAAATAAGACACAGCTGAAGCAGGGGCAAGTAAGAAATTAGTTTTCTGCTGTAGTTGTCGCTGGGCAAGCTCCAACCAGTGGCTAGGCCCATGCCCTACCCCCAGCTATGGGGAGAGCTGTGGACTGAGGCAGGGCAGGGAACCCCTTTGAGCTGGAAACAACCCCTTTTTTTTTTTGTTCTTTCCTTGTGCATAGAGAAGACACAGAGCGACAACAGTTTAAGGAGCAGCAGGAAAGTGCTTTAGTCGCTGCTGCCCCAATGGCAGGGGAGGATTCACGCTGCACCCAGTGATTTCTGGGAGAGAAAAGCAGCCTACGCCCTGAACAGGACCAAAAACCTGGGCTGAGGCACCCACCGATAGGATTTAGCAGCTTGAAGGATGCTCCTCTTCCCAGCAGATTTAAGCCGATAGTTTTCTCTCACAAAAATGCAAACCGGGGGCCATGGCTCCTGATAAATGGATCCTCTGGCCCAGCAATGAGATATTCCAGGAACTGGGCCTGGCCTTTTGCCTGGAAGATTTCTTAAACCCCTGTGGCTGACTCCTCTCGGAGCTGCTGTGCCGCTGACCTCCCCTCTCTCTCCCTGCCTCTGCAGCCACACTCAGGGGACTGTGACTTAATAAACGTGGTGCAGCTGGCACCCATTTGGAAAAGGTTGCACAAAACCGGAGCAAACCGCCCTTGCCCCCCCCCAGAGCCTTTGGCCTTGGATGGCAGCACAAGCTGAACTGGCACCCAGAGTCCAGAGAGCTCCCCGTTACCTTTTGACGCACCGAGGGTCAGAGGTGACGCTGCAGCCCATTATCGTGCCAATTCCACAGATCAATAGGTAAACAGATCAATATTCGGTCGCTTAAGTACAGTTTTCCAGCCTTTTAAAGGGTGGAAGCATGAATGATTTATGCCAGAACAACATCTCTTATCTTCCAAGAGGAGAAGCTGGTCCGTGTTTTCAACTAAGTACGCGTCCTAAGCCATACCACAGCCCAGAAGGCATCCTTCCACCACTGCTCTTTTCACCAAACCAAGCTGAAAGGGGACTAATAAGCACACCCACTGTCCCCATTATCAATATTTAACTTCTTCCTAAAGGCCTACTTGCCTCCTATGTAGCTTCCCTATAGCATTATTCACCTTAGAATCTACATACAAAGGTGTTTTTGGTTGGTTTTTTTTTTTTTTCCCCCATTCGTTTGTTTTATATCAATAAACATCAGAAAATTCACTTCAAATTTAACTGAAATTCCTTTCTTCTACTTGGTACAAATCAAAAATAAAAAAATGTCTGGCCTGCACCCTTTGGGAATGTGACTTTAAAGCATGTTGTCTTACCCCTGTAAATATAAACGAAGCAGCAAGTCTACGTGACTTAACTGGAACATTAATCACATTCAAAAATGTAGAATTTTATAGCTATGAACAAGGCTCCTGCCAGCCCTTGTCGTGACAGCAAAGTGCTGGGGAAAATACTAGCCCTTGGCTCTCTGTGCTGCTTTGCACTGAGGAATCTCCTGTGCACGTGCAGTGCCCATATGCGCTTCCTCTCCCCCCGAAGGCAAGAGAGAAATCACCTCTCCGTGCTCACAACACGTTAATGAGCATCATCTTGAAACTCTGCAATAGGGACCCATCTACTAATCTGCTGGGATTCACAGTGTATCCAGGGTGCAGCTCAAGGAAGATGGCTCTTGAAAGCATAGCCCACATAGTTCAGGCTGATTTTTAGCTGCAGGCAGATAAGCACGGGTCAGTAGATAACGTAGGACGAACCACCTCACGCCGAGACTCCCCTTGTTGTGCTCTGGCTACAACATCCAGCCACATATTTTAAGTGTTCAGGAGAGATCAGAACAGAGGAATAAATAAATAAAAGTAGTTCATCAGCAAGACTGATAAATGGGAGCTTCTGCTCCCATTAAGCCTGTAATGAAATGAAAATGGGATGTAGAAGAACACCATCTAAATTAGCTTTTCTCCTAACTGCATTTTGACTAAAGACGACAGTGTTTCTGTGCTTTTAAAGATACCACAAGCACTCTGTAAAGAAAGATCAAAACGCTCACATCACAGATAAATTAATTTAAAAAATTAATGTACTAAAATTTGCTTGTGTCATGGAAAGACACCTAGAAAAGTCACTGTGCTTGGAAAAGTAGATCTTTGAACATCACTGCTATTTCAAGCAGCCTTTCTCTAGGTTTTAGCAGAAGCTGCCACAGCTCTCTGGAGATCAAGCTCAATTTGGGGTTATGTTCGTTCAACCAAACCCACCAGAGAACCAAAGACAGCAGTTGTGTAGAAGCAAATGGGACCCAACAGGAACGGTCACTAAGCTGCTTTTCCAACTTGGAGTACGTACAAACAGAGAGGTGAGAACACGTATCAGTTGTTTAACAACAAGAGGGACTCCACAGCAATTGTGCTACTACTGAGACAAATCAGGCAAGTATCTCCCCAGACCCCATTTGTTCTACCAGCGCTACAGCTCCCGGCAAACTTTATCAGGCGAATGGTTTCAGAGAGAGATCAAATGAAGTGTTGTCCTATTGCTTCTACGTGTGTATTTTCCGGAAGTGAACGAGCCAGATGGTTGCAGGTTTGTCCCTGGACCTTGGGAGGTGAGGGGGTGAAGAGAGAGAGAAAGAAAAAAACAAAGCAGTACCAGCTCCTTCGTGCACATGACGGCGTCTAAACCACAAACTCAAAATACTTTAACCTAAACTCACAGAAGGGACAAGAGACTTAAAAAATAAGAAAGAATAAAAATGTAGCTGCGTTCAAGCAAGTGTGAGGGATGACCTCAGCCCCCTTTCTGCACATCCAACTGCCAAATCTTCCCGAGCTTCTCCTTAGCTGCCATCACAGCTTTTTCCATTGCAAATCCGGGACCGTCGAGAACAGCCTGAAATAAACAGAATACAAACAGAAGGGGCTCGTGGAGGGATTGTGTTATTCATTTAGACATTTAATGAAAAACTCCATTTGTTCAGTCATAGCTGCTGAAGGTTGACAGGCTGCCACAAAAACCCAGAACATCTGCCCGGATCGCCACAGAATACACTGGATGGTCTCCAGAGGCTCTGCCAGCATCACGCTCGTTTGTAAGAAACACTGTTCAAATCTGCACATACATTAAAATTGTTGTTTAGCAAAGAACTGGCCGTTTCAGGCTTCTGGGATGCCTTGGTTGAAACTATTTTTCCCCAATATTAAAAAGTTATAAAAAAAAAGACAAAACCAACAAGAAATCCTATGGCAACAGATTCAAGGTGTGGTTTTCTTAAATTAATGACAGGTATTCGGAAAGATAATTATTATATTACATTTCAGTCCACTGCAAACAGTAAAAATATCAAAGGTCCTAAAATTCAGTCTGAATAAGATATATTACTAAAACCACCCACCCCTACCCCCTAGCAGGCTAAGACATCGCATCTAACAAACTTACCCGCCCCAGTTTTAAAGAAACAGCTATGTCACTAAGAACAGCTCACTAAATATACAGAACTACATTATCTAGGTAGCATTTATTGCAAAACCAGGGAAGAGACAGCAAACTAGCAGTCTGTCTTCCATCTCGGGTCTCTATCACTTGTTCAAGTCTCAGTCACTCACACACACACACTCACTCACACACACACGCAGCCCTGGACACGGGAGAGTCGCTAACACGGTTGAGTTCCCACAGTCTCATGAGAAACCTTAAAACGTTTCAGTAAAAAGTTAAAATGAGATCTTTTACCACAAGGACTATAAAAATCCGCCCCCCCCCCAACCCCTCCCTCGCTACCCTCGAATTTCTAAGTTTTGGATTCTAAAAACCATACATAAAAATGAAGAGTTCTTTCGGTAGCACAAAGACTACCTTAAATATATCAAAGTTGCGTCTAAGGAAAGTTAATGCAACTGAAAAAAAAAAAAAGAAATGAAATGAAGACCTGCATCACGCACATCAATCAGTGTTTTTGTCAACACTGTTGGCAAGTTCTAAGTCTCTAGATGTAGTAGAGCATTGGTTGGTTTTGATTAACTTTTAATTCTGAAGTTACATTAAAAAAAAAACAACCACCCCAAAACAGATGTAGCAATTCATGAGGAAAATGTCCCTTTCAAAGTTTCAATAAATATGCTGACACGGAGAGTTAGTTGAGGTTGTCATGCAAGACAAGTTACGTAACCAAGACCAACTCAATCTTTATAATAAAGGCAACTTTCATTCAAAAAATGAACTTTACCCTTACAATTTTATTCAAAGGGTAAACATGAATTAACCCAGCTGTTTACCTGAATTACAAAAGTAACATGATTCAATATGAAAATAAGAAACTGTCTACAAATCTCTGACAGTAATAAATTGCAATATACAATGCATACAGGAGTTATACAGAGCAACAAACTCTTGTACAAAACAAAAATACTTTAATACCTTTAAAATCCAATTTTTTTTTTTTTTTAAAATCATCATGAAAAAGATTCGAGTCAGAACTCACACCTCAATTAGTCAAGCTTCAGGTAGCTACATTACAGCTATTCAATATACAAAGAGATAAATCTCTTCACCAGTCATTAAAATTGCCTCTTTGTGAGAGCTGCAGAGCTTCCATCTCGTGTTCCCAGATCCAAAGTTTTCTTCAAATCATGAGAACTGAATTTGTTGGACACCAGAGATCTAGAGAGAGAAAAACACAAGCTCGTGTTCAAATGCACCATTTCTGAAACTGCATCCCAGCGACCAGCCTTGAATTGTCCCAGTGTTGGAATTTCATGACAGCCACCACCAAAGGACTAAAGGAAACTCATTCTCATCTTTCAGAACAGGGCAGCTGAATTAGCGTTCGAATTTTAGCAGCGGAAGGGAGAGCAGGGGATGGGACACAGTACCTGTTGATACGATGTTGTGTAGACCATAACATTCTGCTGTTGGCCATCTGTAGTTATTAAGCCTGCTGGCAACTGGTTAGCTGAAAGAAAGAACATTTTAGGAAAGTTAGATGGGAACTGCAAGACACACAGAGCCTTGTTTGACGTGTCTGCCACCGTTAAATAACCACCCTAAACTCTGGTCCACTCCAGGCCTACGGAGCCATTCCTCTCCTAACAGCTACCACCCTGCACCGCACATAGACACGCTTGTTACTGCCCGCTACAAGGAAACAAGTTTATTCCCATTAAGGAACACTTAAACAAAATTCCACTTCATTTTGCAGCGATTAATCTAGCAGTAAGACTGCACCTTGCTGTCCTCCTGTATGTATCTGAAACAGAACATACAGAGCCATACACTGGCAAATGGAGTGGAATTTACCATCCTGACCACTGAAACAAAGAAAGAAAACTCCAGCACTCAATGTCCCAAGAAATCTGGAGAATTCAGAGTTTGGTTTAGTTTAGCCACACATGTGTGCCAGGAAGCCAATGAAAACGTTGTGCTGCTTTATGTAACAGGATGCATCAGTGACTGGATAATGTGGAAGCCCCACGGAAGATGGCAGAGATTAACAGAGAGAAGCAATGACAATGACAAAGGCACTTCCAGAGACAAAGGGTACTGACAGGAAGCCAAAGACCTGATGTTACACTGGTTGACTTCAACTTCTCCTCCCGGGCACTGCACAAGAGCTCCGAATTTCACAGAGGAGAGAGGAGGCCAAGGAAAGGAATAAAAAGCACTACTGAGATGTAGAAAAAGATGATGGTTGGGTTTCTTTTTCCCCTACCTTCATTGTACTTGTTTTCAGATACTTCAGTTGCAATTTAAGAGATGCATTAGGATCACAGTGAAAAGTAGCTCTGGCAGGTCCAAAATTTTACTGCCCTTCAATGCACATGTTCCATATCCCATTTCACACCAAGCCTCTGACCCCACCTCGACCATTACTGCTACTGCTGCAGCGAGACATCATTCTGAATAGATCTACAGCTGCCTCTATGGAGAGAAAGGTTTTTCCTCCTCCTCCTACTGCAACATCTCCCTTGTGTCCTGCCAAGACTCAGTACTGGCAAATTAAGGCTTATTTCATGCAGCACACTGAGGCTGCCAGGCCCGAGATGTTTGAACAAGTATAGGAGCACCTCTTCAGCCTTCTGCTGAAGGGGACCATATCAAATTTGGGAAGGGGAAGGAGGATCCACAGATGTAAGGGGATTCCTTTTTTGTGGTTTCCATTCTCTGGTGGGAACTAAGCACGGCACGAGCATCCACAGGAGAAACTTCTTGTGGATTTGCCCCTTTTCCCACACAAAACCAGATTCTGGATGCAGACACAATCACAAGTTTCCAACTGTATGCTCTCCCTCAACTCACGAGCTGCAGTTTAAATGCATGAAGTGCAAATCAGCTTTTAGAAGAATTTCCATATATTGATTTGACAAGCTTCCAAGCTGGACAGACTCCCAACAGCTGCAATCCAGAAACCATTAGCAACATACTCAAGGTAAATTAGTTGGGCCTATAGTTGTGCTAGTGTCATACTACTTCTGACCCAAAGCTATTACATATGAATGAGTACAGATAACTCGCATTGCTTAATCTTTACTTATAAAATAGTCATATTTAAAAAAAAAATTAAAGCTTTTTCTAAGTCTTCTGCAATATTTCGGCTTAGATTCTTAATTTCCAGCCAATTTTATGGGTTTATCTTCCAGGCTAGGCGAGACCCAAAGAATCTGTACTGTTTTATATAGACAAAGTCATCATACTGGGAGCAAAGTGTGTTTCAGTCCACGAGTAAGTCATTTCAGTCCTCAAGCTTTCAGTTTTTGCCAGTTCAGTAGTTTACTAGTGATTTTAAACAGAAGACTTATCGGATACTTGAAAAAGTAAATCTCATGGGTAGGTATGACTAGACTGGCACCTCCTAATTCTTCTTGTTTCAGCTTCAAGACTACCAGCTCATAGCATTTAAAAGCCAAGGTGAAGACTACATGCAAGAATTCAGCAGCAACAAAACCAATGCAACATCCCAACAAGTGTCAGGCTTTAATTCACAGTATAAGGAAGAAAAACTACAGTGAATGCGTATGATAGTCCTTGCCCTACACCTTTTAATTGCCAAGCTGTCTATTCTTTTGAATATAAGAAATACTAACTGATTTAGAATTATATGAAGATGATGCTCTTCTCTGGCTCATCTCTCAAAGACAAGCTCCTCTAGTCACTGAGTTTATTTTACTTTTTTCCCCCCCCAACAGTCTTGCAAGCAGAACGAATGGAGCCTAAATATGTAGCTACTGGGGGAGGGAGGGAAAGAAAGAGTTTGCACCTTTCATTATAACCTTTCCATATAGTGGAAAAAACACTGGCACTAATATATGCATTTAAAAATTTTCCATAGTTGACGTTACCTATCACTAGAGTGTCGTTATTTATGGTCAGCATAAAGTAATGTAGTGATAAATTCTACTGACTGGGGGGAGTTTAGCTGAGCACAAGTTGTCTTCCAGACATCTCAAATGAAAATCTCAATGGATCACAGATGTAACATGTGGCCAGTCCAGAGCATATTCCTCAAGTAAGAATTATGATGTCTAAAGAAAGTGCTGTTTCCAGAAAAGCCCCAGTAATAATATAAGGTAAAAAGCATTGCTTACTAAATGCTTCCTCTGTGAGCTCCTCACTTAGACCGTCTCCAGTTGTAACTGTCACAATTCCCTTTTCTCCTTTCATTGCCTGGAAAAGGAGGGGAGAGATGTATTAGAGGACAGTAGGATTCAGATTGTTTCAAGACCCCAGGAGCTCTGGCCAAGGTTTGGAACTTGCAGAAGAGTCACCGTGCAGCAGCTGGAGTTTGAAATCCAATACCTGTAAAATTCTATTGGATTTAAGAACGCTCATAATAAAAGAATATATGAAGAGTGCTTTTCATCTTAGCCACAATCCTCTGAAAAAAACCCAACAACTCTGCAAACTAGGACTGTATACTTTTAGAAGGGCTTTCACCTTCTGCAGAAAGTTGAAGATCTGCAGTAATCCAGAAGGAGGAGTTAAGAGCATTTACAAGAAACCGCTTACCAAGTGCCATCATCGTGCAGTTAGAAGTTGACATTTAAAACCAAGATATTTGATATCTTTCCCACATCAAGGACTACAGCCAGAAAGGGTATCAGCACAGAAAGCCAAGGCTCCCAGACATCCGCAAGCAATTTGCCCAGTATGAAGCTTGGTGCTCTGTGTTATTACGTAAGAACATCTAAGAAAATAATACAGGTCTAAAAATATTCTCCGCAACTGTTTGATGTAAACAAAATACTAAGCTACAAAGCAGAACTATTTCACTCTGTACAGTACCCTGAAGACAGAACTAGCTGGAATGGAGGTTTAAAACTGAATGAGCAAAACCATCCAGTCCATCCAGCCAATTAAAAGCCAATCCCATTACTCTGCTACCACAGCATATGTGTATGTGCAAAAAACAGTCACTTCAGAATGAAAGTAGCACAGACCCAATTCAGAATTCTCCGGAATTACTGAAACTACTGGCATTTTTAATTAAAGCACAACCAGCACTTTGATGACATGTGCAACTGCTACACAGAACTGGACAGTGATAGCACACAGCACTGTACTTTTAGATCACACCTCCTGTTACTCACTCATCATAGCAAATGACCTGAGAAGTGCTATCGGCCAATTAAACATTCCTAACGAGTCTGACCTCCATTGATTAAAAAAAAAAAAAAAAAAAACAACAACTTAGGTTTCCAGAACAAAGGAAGTAAACAGAGACAAACACAGCATCTCCATCTGCAGTACTGCCAATTTAGATATGCCTGCTCCGCTTACGCCAGTAAAACCAAGCAGCCATACTGGTGGGATTTACATTCAAATAAATAAATAAATAAATAAATTGCTTTGAGTTCCACCCCCACCCTCCTCAGGTTATTTTAACACTGAACAACTTCATTCAGGACTAGGAAGAAGAGAGGTCACTGCATAAAAACACCTTTGCTTTGTTTGGTTAAACCTTGTATTCTCAGGCAAAAGAACATTAAAGTAAAGAAGCAAGCGAACATAGTTCTCTTCCGTCTCCAGACAGGAGGTGGGGGAACAGGGGACTGGAACAAAAAACCCAAGTTGAAACTTAGCATGTATTACGTATCAAAACCAAACTGTGAGACAGCTAAAAAAACCAGATTAGAACACCCCCAAACATTGAAGAAGCAAGCCTTCCACGTGAATCGTTAATCTGACATGACAAAAACCAACTTTTTCTTTTGCAGATCCAAAGCCCAGACAGACCATAGGCATTAGGCCAGTGACTCAGAGGATGCAGTCTAGTACATTTTTATTGACTGAGCCCAAAGATCCAATTAGTATTCTTAATAAGCACCTTTAAAGAACAGAGTGATTTAGTACCAGCAATATATTAGAGAATTTACTCAGTTGAAAAGCTTTAACTACTTTGAATCAGCAAGTCTAATAAAAATGCTTACTTCCTCCTTTTTCTCTTGATATCCTCTGGAATGCTTTTAAACATTACATTAATCCCTAACAAAAGCTGTGAGACACTGTGCAAGTTATCCATTATACAATTACAATGACAGGGAGCTAAGGATAAACGCAACCAGGTTAAATAACTGAGGCAATACTGAAGCATATATACCAACCTCTCTGAATTTCTGAAGGTATAACTTCAAAGGTTCAACGTAGCTATCAAACCCCAAGGTAGACATGGCAAAAAGAATATCTTCTCCATTGATGGTCTTTCTTTTCTCTTGATGACACCTCTCACTTGCTTCTGACGTTATAAAGCTGATGAATTCACTTACACACTCTTGCACGCATTCCTTTGCGTCCTTAGCAATCTAGGAAGGGAAAAGTATCATAAAGTGACCAATCAAGACACAAGAAAATTAAAACCAAACCCAAACAAAAGAATACACTCAGTAATAAAGGAAATGCCCCAAAACCTCATGCTAATACCCATTTAGGCAACACCTGTATGTGAGGAAACCACTGGATGTCATCACTGCTCTGTGTAAGCACAGCTGCAACACAATTTTAAGTGGTGTTACTATTTCAAGCAGCACAGCCAACTGTCAGGTTCTCCTGTAGTCATAATTGTGTTCTGTACAAGCTTTTACATACAGATGCATCTCAGTATCACTTGCTTTGCTTACCTACACCTTCTCTTTAAACCCGGTCATTACAACATCATAGCTCACTTCTATCTTCCTTTTAGTAGGCCCAGCAGTTCCAACCCCATTGCTGAATTTGTGGGAACGAACTGCAATGACAAGTATTTTTATCCTGACCAGATTCGGGGACTGGAATATATGCCTAGCAGCAAGCCTCTCTAATGCTTTAATATTCCGGTATAATTTTTCCAAATGAGAATTCAAATGAAGAAACATATGCCCCTGGCAAGAACGAAATAAATTTGATTATGGTTTTCAGCTGGGCAGAAGTAATTCACATGACTGAAAATAACAGCAAGCATTACTCGTGATTATTTGGGAAGCTGACAGGAACGAACTGAAATATTATAATAATTAAGATTCTTATTCTTCGCATGGGAATAATGTTTGCATTATTGTAAAAAAATAACGATGCAGTAAGTGCATGTAGAATCTTCACTAGTTCCTCTGATAGTTTCAGACACATAGGGCGAGATTTTTCAGAAGTACTAATCAGCCAGCAGCTTCCCTTGCAGTTTTTTACAAAATCCTCCCTGATTTTTCGAGGGAGCTCGACAACCCATATGCTAAACTCTTGAGAAAAATCTCATCTTGATCTCTAAAAATTTATGACAATATGGACCAGTGAAGAGATTTTCACAGCAAAGATATAAATGTAACACCCAGATCTCCAGAAAGCCCTGAACACTATGAAAGTACAAGCAGATGCAAGTAAATTATGTCTTGCTTCTATTTAGAGTGATGTCAAAAAAAAAAAGAAAAAAGAAATCAGCTTTAGAGGGAAGTGTTACTGGGGCAGGAATTGTATTGGAATACAATAGAGAAACAGCAAGTAACAGGAGCCCTGCAAAAGTTTAAGACAAACAGGTGAAATGGTCAAACACTTATACAATCACCAGCTCAGCAGAATGGATTAAAAAGTCTATTCTTAGAAGTCAGAAGTAAAATAAGTCTTTCAATATCTAGCCTTATCTGTTACATGGTATAAGGCAGACATCTTAAGTCAATTTGGCATTTGGGCACGTAAAGATTTGGGCGATGGAAGACTAACCATTCTCTTTCTTTCAGGATGAGGACTGGATTTTTGTTTCGTTCAAAATGAACCATTTTGTCCAAATTTTATGCACCCCAATAAAAGCAGATTAAGTTTTGTAAGAGCGAGCTGCATAGAAAGTATTCTTACTGATATGAGATTGTCACCAAGTCTGACCCATTAGGAGAATTTCAGAGAACACAGCTTCGAAAAAGAAAGCTCCTGAAAGCTCTATGAAAAGCACTGTTCAAGGTACTCTAATTACAGCAGTTACTAAAAGCTTTCAGAAACCTAAGAAAAATGGAGTTGGTCTCAATCACCTCCTGCTCATATTTTTATTTGATAAGGCTTTTCTCCAATAAACCAAGATCATTTGGAAAAATATATTGTTCTACCAGCTCAAGTTCACTCAGAGAAAGGAGTAAAACTTCATTACACACTTTCTTTACCAGACAAGGGTATTACCTTTCCTGTTTGCGGTATGGCATTTTTCATTATCCTTGACACATTTGCAATTGGAAGATATATATCTTGTTCTCTAAAACTCTCTTTTGAGCCATTTGTATCTTCGTGATCATTCATGCTGTCCTCTGTGTCTAATGAAATAAAGAAAAGTTAACAAAAATTCTATTTGACAGCCAGCAGGCAGTAATTAAGTCAGTTTAAAGTCTTACACTGAACGATGAAGACCTTTGAAATCACAGTGTATTAACATTGTAGAAATAATTTTAAAAATAGATATAACACCAGGCTATGACGTTTATGGGTATTTGATACCACCTTCATCATATTATGCACAGAAATGCTGCTGAACACCAAGCATTCTTAATGTCATGTCAAAATAAAAATTGTTTCCTAGAACATCCATATTTTTTTTGTCATCACCCCAAAGGACTTAGTGTCAACATTGAAAAATCCAACATCCACCTTCAGACTACAGAAAAAAATGCTTTATACAATGAGGCATTACAGATACAGACAATTGCAAATTCTTCACTTGACAAGAGAGAGAACTATGCAAGAGCTGGAAGGATACACATACATATATATATATATACATATATATATATATATATATACACACACACGCACACACAAGAACAAACACAGAGAAATAATAGTATTTACCGTTATATGTCTTACCATCATGAGGCTGTATCACATAGTGACTGCCACCAATGTAATCTCCAGCAATTCCTAACTGGGAAGCATCCGTTGTGGAGCTATCACCATCCATCTACAACCGCAAGAATGAAACCTTTCAGGTATGTTTGTCACACTGCAAGCACAGCTATTGCTGAAAAACAGCACTTTAATCAGCTTAGAACTATGGAACCCATTTACACATTGTATAAATACATTGCCATCTCAGAACAGTATGCTCTCCCTCTCCTTACTGAGCTTTACTGGCAGCAAAAATTGTGAAACACTTTTGTGAAGCTTCCCCAAAAATTCAACCACATGCACAGAGACATTTGGTTCACGCAGGACATACATAATAACCTTGTGTTGCTCCCATGAAAAGTCTGACCAGAACAAGTCAGGGCACCTGTTTCTCTGAACAGCCCTCAAAACCTAACACCAGCCCACTGCTCACTGAACACATTACCTACAATTATTACACTGAGCACATCCTTCACTCACCGTTACCCTCCGTTCATCCAAACAGCTTTTGTCAAGCTGGCAAACTTTTCCTAGCCAGACCTCAGGACCAGCTCTGCATCCTCATGCTCCTTGAGCCATCAATCATTCCTAGATGTCTTTTAAGTCACATTGTCCTTTGTTTTCCCTGCTTCTGTCCCATCTCACTTCCCTGGGCATCCTTCAGTGGCTCCTCTCAGAACGCTCTTATGTGGTGGCCAACAAGACGTCTTCGCCTCAAGGCTTTAGGGACTGGGTCACAGTTTAATAGGCAACATGACTGCCAGGAGAAAGACAGAAGCCAAGAGATCCAGCGCTTCTCTCTTAAGCTAAGAACCTTTATCCCACGAGGCATCAACCACATTTCAGCTGGAGGAGGCTGGCAGAAGCCTGACCCTTCCAAGGAGGGCAAAACTGCCGAGATCATCATCAGCCATTTGCTGGCAAATCTCAACGTTTGCTAGAAAATCCACTCTGAACAACTAGAGGTGTCACAGCGCTGCTCTGAACCAAGGTAGTGGCCCAGAAGCTCCTCAGCAGCCAGCTGTCTCATCACTTGGGGACACCAAAAGTATTGCACTTCCTCCTTCTGCAGAGCTGAAAGAGGTGAAGGTGCCTCCTAAGTCCCTTGGAAGTTCAGGCCTCTTCAGAGGACTTGCCAGAGGGAAACAGCAACCCAACACATCACTCACTGCCTTTTGCACCCACATTTTGCTATTGCACACAACACCCAGATAGACACGTGTTTTTGCGCCAGCAAATGCTTCAGCCATGAACGTGTAACCTGTTACCATAGCACATTTTGCATTTTTACAGAAATAATGAATTTCCTTACACACTGTCATCAGGTGCTCAGTAGAAAGCTTACTCTTATGTGGAATCACTGCAGACGAGTTCCACTTTCAGAGGGGCTATTTTAGCAGTGCCAAATATAAGTTTGAATTCACACCCCACAATCTTGGACAACCATGACTTTTTTTCCAGTTGCAAGTGTCTTGAAAATTAGTATATTAAAAATAAACTTTTGCAGAACATTAAGCTCCCATGCTTTCCAAATGTCTGTTTCTAAAAAAAAAAAAAAAAAAACAAAAAAACCCCACCAAAAACCAAACACAAAAAAAAAAACCCCAAACCCAACAAAAAACTATATTCAGGTAAAGTTTATTTTTGCAGTCATGTGCTTTAATAATGCTGCCCTCGGAGAAAGGAAACAATGCAAAAATTATGGAGGGAGAAGAGGTTCCCAGCACATGCAAACCTTTTAAAAATTGGTGCACAAATCCAAAGGTTTGGTTTTGGGTTTGTTTTTTTGTTGTTTTTTTAACATGCTTAGATGCATCACACCAGATCCACCTTTGGCTCAAATTTTCCTGGCTATGTTTAGCATCAAACAGCTCTGCTAGCATTTGCTTATTTCCCCATTTGCTAGAAAATTCGCTCCTCCATTCCCATCCTACCCTTCATGCAGTCTCTTCTCTGGACCAGCGCTTCCCATCCTTCCCACCCCAGCTGTTTCCAACCTGAGCAGCTAGCCTTACAGACAAGGCAGACACACTACCCTGCAGGAGGCAGAACCTGGCTCCATTCACCTGCTGACCTACACCGGCTGTGCAGGTACCCGGGCGTCTTTGAAAAACAACCTCCTCCCCATCAAACTGCAGCTCCCTTCTTTCCAGAACCATTAAGCCTGACGTGGGAGAGGGAGAGAGGAGAAATCTCACGCTATTTTTATACCTAACCCAAAGTCTGAGCAATTTAACCTCTTTCTGACCTGCACTTTGCCTGGTACCACAGGGCTGGGTTTTGCTTTCAGACCTTTAGGCAACATCCGGAGTTACGCTCGACCACAGATGTGCACATAAGCCGAGCGCTGAGAGGCAGCGTTACAGCAGCTGGATGGAGCCTTAGGAGCAGCTCAGGCTAAGAAAAAAAAAAACCCAAAAAACAAAACCAACCCCACACCTTCTACCTCATTGTACAGAATATTACACACGTTGCTCCTCTTAAGGCACTTCTGGTCCCTTTTGACGGGCTTTCATAAAACATTTTTGCTTCTCATACAGTGGCTCTGCCCAAAGAAAGAGTAGCATTTTAAGCATTTGCTTTCCATGTGCCAACTTTCACATAAATTTGCTTTGTCTGCATTTTGCAGACTCTTTGTTGGGAGATTTAACTTTGCTTTTCAATTTTCCAAAGGGTCTGCAGTTTGCTTACTCAGCTCGCTATAATAACAATGCAAGGATATCACAATCCTGCAGGTCAAGATCACCAGAACTGACATAATCTATCATTAAGAAGGTTGTGTCTCTCTCTTTTCCTCCTGTAATTTGAAGCAATTAATGTTTTGCAGTCTAGTAAATCCCCAAAGCTACCTCCAAAATCGTTAGGATTTTCTGGCAGGCTTGTTCTCAGCTTTGGCGCTCCGACTCCTACTAGAATTCAACTCAGAATTAGGGTCTCCACGAACTCTAAGCATTGCGTTTACCCCATGCTATTTTTAAGGCCTTGATGTTTCTTCCCCTCTCCTTTTGCAGTCTTCTACGAAGCCTACCTTAGAAGAATGTTTCCTTCTTTCAGAACTGCAACATCCTTCCAATTTTTGCAGTGATATGGTAATTCACCAGTTTCTGCTCACCCATCCCGCAGGATACCCCATCTAAATCTATTGCCAACACCTAGCAATATTATTTAAGAAAACATCTTGCTTTCATTAGCACAGCTCACCTTCAAAAGACAATTCCTGTTTGCATCCCTTTTAAACCTTTGCTTCATCTGTTTTGGCCATATTAGACTAATGTATCCTCAAGGTATTATCTTTGCTCTTGTTCTCTTCTGTATCTACTTACACTACGTATTATTTCACAATTAGTGAGAAATTGAGTGGAATCTTATCAACGTTCTGAATCTAAAACAGCTGTTAGCAAAATTGACAGGAAAAAGCTTGCAGAAGAAAAAGGCAGATCTGTCTCAGATACAGAAAACGGGCACCTTAATATCAACTGAAATTACTCCTCTGGGTATTACTTTAGGAAAGATTTTTAGCTGCCAGGACAACCTTGAGACAGGGGATTATGGAAAGCGTAACACCCTTCCGCATAACACTGAGCATAACCAGGTCCTAATCCAGGATCACAGGATAATTCAGGTCAGAAGGGGCCTCAGGAGGTCTCTAGTTCAACCTCTGCTCAAAGCAGGGTCAGCTCGGATCTCAGAGCGGGTCACTCAGGGCTTTATACAGCCACATCTTGAAGACCACCAGGGAAGGAGCCTGCCCAGCCACCCTCAGAGCCCCTTCCACTGCTTGGCTGGCCTCGTGGTAAGAAAAGGAGAGGCATCTCTACATCCTGCTTCAATCCAAATAAGTCTGGTGGAAGAATTTCAGTCAGATTTAATTCCATCATTTAACTCAAATCTAGATCTAGACATCTGAATATAGCAACTGAAATTAATAGACTATCTAGTCACTCTACTAGTATTTATTTTAGCCTGATGGATGACACAAACATGACAGTGGCCACTGCTATCCCAGTCATCTCATAATGAACACAGTTATACATTCAAGAATTACAGTTTTAAGTTCAGATGTTCAAAACTCAAGTCAATCACCACATACCCCATTGCCAGCTCAGCACAAGGTCTGCAATATATACAGGACAGTACAATGCTCAGAAAATGAGAAAACACTACTATCTGTACACTGTTGCTAATTAATCACCTCTTCAAGCAACAATAAAGAAACCCCAACCCCAAAAGTCCCAAAACAGAAACTAAATTGTCAATGTCCCTGAAGTTACTCTAAAATGACAGCAGTCCGATGTAGCACAGCACAACACCTGGAAGAAGCACTTGGCTGCACGTTTGTCCTGGTTTGAGTGACACAAGACTAATTACTCTTTCAATAACTTTACTTTTCAGTAAGGTCCCTTCTACTGCTAGGGGAAGCTGCATGTTTAGAAGCCTCCAATGTCTGAATTAGTGAAAATCTTTACTTCATAGACAACTATGGTATGTGGGTTTCAAGGTCTCAGCGTTTTCGAGCTCACCAGGTGTGTGGACAAGGAGGAGCAAGACACAGACACTTGACTCAGGCAGGCCAACAGAATTATTTCATACCACGAACGTCGCATTCATTACAAATTAGAAAGTTTGATGAGGAGTTCTCTCTCTCCTGTGATGGCTGGAGTCCTGAGAACTTGCCTCAGTGTCAGACCCCCAAGGCCTTCCCTTCCTCCTGAAGCCGAAGCACCTGCAGTGTCTGATGTTTGCTGTCCCCTCCTGGGAGTGCACAGCTTCCTGCTGATGAGACTTGGCTGAATGTAATCCTTGTGTATTTTATATTGGTATCGGGATCAGTACTGGTTCTTTTGTATTAATGTTAATTATTTAGTATCATTCTATAAATCTGTTTATATTTCAACCCCTGGTTCCCTTGTTTTTTCCCCAGTTCCCCTTCCTGGGTCGTGAGAGGTCATAGGGTGCTAGAATAATAGCCTAAATGACAATAAATTGTTGGGGGTTCCTCAAACCATAACGATGTTGTTCATTACCCTTTAGTGCTACAAAAACACTGAAGCTCCTCCAAGCATACACATACTGACTAAACCAAGGCTAAGCATACCAGAAGCGACAACATACCAGTCTCTAACATGACCATGCCATCATCTGATTTTTATCGTCAAGGGAGGGAAACCAAGTAAGTACCAGACACTCAGCTCAAAGATTCAGTGATAGACTGCAAAAAGTACCTGAATACAGAGCAGCAGCACAGTTTCCTGTTCGTGGTGGTTTGGGTTTTTTATTTCTAACGAAAACAAATATTTCTAGGAATATACAAATTAATGAGTCTGGGGAAATCAGCCTAAAAAAAATATTTTAAAACAGAAACGTTTCAGATCAAGGGCATCAAAGAAGACTCAGTGATAACTCACAAGTGAATGAACACACAGATTTACACTGACATCTGGTAGAAAATTTTCTGGAGGATGCTTAAAAAAAAAAAAAAGCTTCTGTCAGCTGCTCCAGACTATTCCTTGAATATATCTATACTGAATTTATTAGTATCTCAAAGTAAATCTTGCACCCAGTTTGATCTTAAGAGCTTTCTTAAAACAGCAGTATCAGCAGCTCAGCTAAACGAGGACTAAGAATGCAAGCCCAGACCTGTTAGCACACAGGAGAGGAAGGGTCTAAAACTTAGATCAGTACAAAAGGCAAAAATAGAATCAAAGAAAACAGGATTTTGTCTTCAGAATGGGGAAGTCATCTCGCAATGATTTGTGAATCAGTCTCTCGAAAGAAACCAAAGCCTCTTGTGATTTAAGCACTTTCCGTGGTATTTATCCACCCCATCTCCCTCACAAAACTGCTACCTGTGCAATAAGAACTGAAGCACTTGGTGCACTTTCCACGCAGCTGTTCCTGCCACAGAAGCAGGAGAGAAATGGTAACTAAAGCTGTAGGTAGCAATCACTTTAGCCATTGTCAATTAATTTTCCACCACACCTTATCATAGGAAGATATAAAGCAGTGCGTAAAAGCGGAGATGACGAACTTTTATTTGAGCTTTCTGCACCTTCAATTGCTACTCCTACACAGAAATACTTTTTCATTTTCATTTCCTTTGATTTTTTCAATGACTTCTGGAGAGCCTAATTTCCCAACAAATTCTAACCCGGCAGCAAAGCAGTGTCTCCTGCAGCAACAAACACCGGCTGGTAAATACATTTACGGGAGACTGTTCCAGCAGAGCCACAAAACCATAAAACTAAGACCCCTGAGCATGTGCCTAGAACACAAACAGATGCTGCACTGTCTCTCTCCATCTCAGGCTCCTCTAATCTCTCACATTCAGTGTTTTCCCCCACAGCAGAATAACATTAGGAGCAGCAGACTGATGCTGAGGGGACCTGACAGCATCACTAAGGCTCGTTAGCATCTAGGCTGTACCAGGCTCCTTCCCCTGGACCATGGCAAGGAAACCTTTCCCTTATTAAATTCTAACAGGGTCTTTTCACCCTTCCACCTTCTCCCTCCACATACTAGTACTATAAACTTCATAGCCCATGAAGCCCTGGTGTCACCAGCCACAAGCACCCTCCACATGGATCCAGCTGTGCTAGAGTACATGGTGGCTCCTTACTAGGCTGGCTAATGGCTCACAAGCACGGCAAGCTGCAATATATATAGTTGGGCTAACAACACGTGCATTTTTACATCAAGCAGGAGTGGATCGGTGATATGGAACAAGCAGGAAAAACTGATTTTCTATGCCTTCTCTTTTTCTTTAGTAAAATAGATAAGCTGGAAGGAAAGAGCCAAGACAAACAGGAATGGAAGCAGTTTTGTTGCTTCTGCAGAAGCGGGAAGAGGGCAGAAGCGCTGAACACACTTCACCAGCACCTCCTTCCTCCTGCAACACTGACTGAAAGCCCCACGTTATGTTTCCATCCAAGTTTTTGATGCTTTTCTAGCATTTTCTTTTGTGAAAAAATAAGCTTATCTGTTTATTCAAGCAGTAATCCATATATCCTGCCTTTTAAAGTTTGGTAACATTTGTAAGTTGGTTACGTTCTTCCTTCATTATGGTAGCCTGTCAAGTGTGCCAAGAAGCTTATTCCTCTCAAGCAATAGGACAGGTAAGAGATTCACAAATCTAATTCAGGACAGGCCAGTATTTTTAGTCAGAAATACGAAAATTTGCTTCCTTTCATTTACACATGTTGTTTAGTATGCATATAGAGTCATGTTTTGCACTTTTTACAAGCATCCCACCACCAAACCATCTATTTCCAAATACTGTGTTTCTCTTAGTACAATCGCAAAACTTAATACTGAAACTTACTGTTTCTTTCTAAGCAAAACTTTAAAGGTGAAGTGACATTAGAGATTTGCATTTGAAAGCACTGAAGGAAGAGCATTGCAAGCCTTTTTAATATTGACAAAACAAGATACACGATTTTAGAAGCTCCACAGTATTCCACGTTTCTTATCTTCACAGTACCTTAAACAATCTTTCTCACTCAGTTTCTGTACACTGCCTTCCTTCATGTAATTATTGCCATAAATAAGAGGCTATCTATTAAACTCTGAACTGCTGTTAACTGTCAAGTATTGAAGTCGAAAGAGTAACATCCACTATTCTTGACTTCTTTCAAATACAGTGTCAGAGCTGTAAATGCTAGTAGCCAAGACCATATATAATGACCCACTCAAAGCAGAGCACAAGCAACTCATACAGACCTCATAAATAAGGACTCAGATTAAAACCATCCTGGGTCTGCCAGAGAATTACAGATGGATCCTCCCTCAACATTACAACTGTCATGCCATAGGCCACATAACCAAAGGAGAAAAAAAAAGAAGTAATCACTAAGCTTATTGTTTAGGAACACTATGCTAATGGTTATGCATAAACACCATTTCTCCATTCCTGCAAGCCAATTAAAGCCAGACTGTGAATGAATGATGCTCAAAGCGGCTCCTTCCATTTTGCTTGAGCTTCTTTTAAGAAAACTAGAATTATTATTTTTTTTTTAATTAACAATAAGCATCATCTATCAGAAAGATAGGCAAAGGTTATTGCATATAAAAGAGTCCATTTAAGGGTGTAAATCTAAATTTCTACATCTCTTATGGTCTAGAAAGGTCTAGCTCATTGTTATCAATTACTCTGCTCGACGGAAAGCAATCCAAATGCAAGATTACGTGACAGTTCTTTGCAGAACGAAGTCTTTTTGGCTAAGCCTCGAGGAAAATGGTAAAGCTAGAAGGTGACTGGTTTTCTGTTGCTTTCAGTATTACACTTACAATGGGATGTAGAACCTACGCATCTTAATCAAAGCAGAAACATTACTAGAACACGATTATTTTAGTTTCCAATACCATTGCCTGTGGATAACCTGAAACACTCTTCAGGATCACCAACTAGACAATTTCTGGAAGGAGCAGTGGCTGGCACACCACAGGTACGTACGCCCAAGACCACTTGCTGAACACACACACCAGTTGTGTAGGCATTAGGAACGGCAGAGTCCCGTCTCTCTCCTACCTGCTACGTGTGTTACAGGGTAAGCCGTGGATGCTGCTCGGCTGTGCCAGCCAATCGATCCCACGTCCTGATTTCGTGCCCTTCAATGATGCAACAGCAGCCAGCGTGGGGGCACAAGAGGATAACCTTCCCCACTTACACAAACAGCCTCAAAGTCTTCCTTTGTACATCGCACGCATCTGCTCTATGGACACCTCATCTATCATGACCCCTTGTCTTCAAGTCGAAGAAGACAACACATCCCCAGTTATTCAGCACTTCATTGTTAAGAACCTGGGCTGTGATTTCAGTGTGGAAGGCAGCAGGGCTTCGGGGGAGGAGAGGCCGCACACCTCTGCTCGCCGGCTGGGGGCTTTTACCGGAGCCCCCGGCAGAAGACCATCATCGCCTTATTCCGTCCCCGAGGTGCTGTGCCGGGACCGGGCTGCCCGCACCCTCACCCGGCTCCTCTCACAACATCCCGGGGCTTCATCCTACACTCCTTATACCTGAAAAACATCGCCAGACCTTCAAGAAAATTTCGGTCTCAACGACAACGGCGGCGGGGGCCGGGAACCCGGGTCACTCTCTCCCCGCTCCCGCTCCCGAGCTCGGGCCGTGGGCGTGGTAGGGGGGTCCCCACCAAGAAGCACGCCCGCTCCCGCTGCGAGGGGAGGGGGCTCGGCGGGCTGCGACAACGGCCGGGCAAAAAACAAAAGGGCACGGAGCCCCCCTCCGCCCGCGCAGGGCCAGGCGCGGCCGCCACAAAGCCGCCCGCCATGCCGCCGGCGGGAAGGGGGGCCCGGAGCAGCCCGAG
>VXBJ01006941.1:495633-507024 GCA_013400055.1 Nycticryphes semicollaris
GGCGCGCCGCCCCCCCCCCCCGCCGCTACCTCGGCGGGCGGTGGGGGGGGCCTACCGGGCTCCCCGCCTGCCCGCACACCAGCGGCCGCGGCAGAGACGGCCGCAGGGCAACCGCGCTCCCGTCTCCGCCTCCTCCCCCCTGCCTAGGCCACAAAATGGAGCCGAAACAGTGTGGGTGGGGGGGGGCACACCCCCACCCCCCCGCGCCCGGTCCCGCGGAGAGAGGGGGGCACCGCCGGGGGCAGCCGCTCCGCTGCCCCTTGCCAAGACCTCCCCCGCCGCCGCCGCCNGGAACCGGTTACCAATCATTGGCCGGAGCCAGGCACAAACCTCCAGTGCGGCCCTGGTTGGCTCCCTCCGCAAATCGGCTGTTTGGTTGGACAGAAAATGGCTGCGAAGGAACCAGTCCCAGCGCGGAGCCCCGCTTCCCGCAGCCCGGCCGCCCTCCCTCCGCGCCGCCTACCCCGCCAGCGCTCGACGGCTCTTCCCTTCAGCGCGCTCCCTCCCGCCGCCGGCCCGGCTCTGCCCTCCCCGCCTCCTTTATGGGGATGGAGGCGACCGGCCCGGGGGGACAATCTTCGCTGGGCCGAGGGGCGAAGGGGTTCCCCGCTGCTGGGCTGAGGTAAAACCGCTTGCCGGAGCGCTCCTTTGCCTGTCCCCGGCGCTGCCCCGCGGGGTGCAGGGCTGTTGGTGTCGCTGACCGGGCGAAGCTTTTCTTTCCCGGGGCTGTGGTAAATGAAACCCCGGGGGGAGGTTGGGGAATGGGGGAGAGAGCGCCGTCCCTGTGGCCGTGTCCCCGTCCTGTCCCTTGATCACCTCAGCAGCTGTGGCCTGCTGTCAGTCGGGCAGAGGGTCAAGAGGTTTCTCAGCTGTCCTACACCTGTGTCCAGGTTCATCAGTTAAGAGGAAAAAAAACACTTTGCATCCCCCAGTGGCTTCCTAGGTCTTGCACAGACTGGGAAAGAAGAGGGTGATGAAGAAGAGTAGGTCAACGACAGAGGAGGATGGCCCACGGGACCTAGGTCCCAACCAACCATTTGGTGGGTCAAAACCTTCTTGTGGGATGGGATCTGTGGTTCTGTGTTACCCCTTCCCACTGCAGAAACAAAACCTCACCGCAAACCTGGTTATACAGGGCCTAAAGAGCGCATTTGCCTTCCGCTTTCAGGCCTTGTTCTGAAGAAATACGAGCTGCTGGGTGAAGATGATAGTTCAACTGACTTCTCCACTGAGATTTACAAACCTCTCTTATGAAGCATTTATATGAAACACTTCATAATCCACCAATCCTGCCATCCATTAGGATGGGAGAGAGGGATTTTTTCTTTTAAGTGAAGGCAGCCAAAGACATTCCACACACCTGCCATCAACACATGTGTACGTGCAATCTCCACAGTGGAGGTAACAGGAATGATTTTGTTCTGTGCAGTTCTTAATGGCATATAGTCATTCTTCATTACTTGAGAGTCTTGAGTATTTTACCTAAATGGGTGTGAAATTCATGTTTCACAATGGCCTCTGCTAGCACTCTTCACCTGGTTAATACCTAATAAATACAGTACGTTCCTCTCCTAGCTTTATTCTGGCATTTGGATTTAAGCAAATCAAAACTTAATAAACCTTACACATTTCCACTTGGTTTTATATAACAACATTAGTTTCATATGTTTCCATGTATCATGAAGATTCCAGACTTGCTCGAAACATTCAGGTATTTGGACTGGTTTGAGTTTAAAATGATACATCAAATGAGACAAATTTTGCACGGCCTCGGGTTTTTACTGCAAATGCTGTATGCGACTTGATTCTGCCTCCTGGGTATTGTGAGCAGTAATTAGTTAATTTTTTGAAAACGCCTGGGAGATGTAAAGTAATGCAAGAACATTCGATACCTTAGGGAATGCATTTTCCCCTTTATCTATTTTATAGCTTGTGTTCACTGAATATAATACACTAGACACACAATACACTATTCACCTCACTCTTCAGTTTTAAGATCTTTGGGTGTGTTCTCTCGTCTCAGCCCAGAATTTCAGAAGTGAGTAAAAGGACGAACACTGACCAGTGTGCAGGTTCCTTGGGGCATAGAGCAGATAATACCCATTTTGAGCAGCTAGTTGGGATTTTGAAGCTTTCATTGGAAGCACGGCCCTCAAATCTTTCTTCTGCATGTTTTTCAAACTCAAAGCAACAATGCAAATTGTTTCTCCTGTGGTGTTTTTGCTGGTATTTATCAGAATTGTAGTGATGGAAAAATACTTGTCCACTGATTTTACTCAATATTTTTCTTTAGGATAGCATATTGGGAACAAGTGTTCACTGTTACTGGTGACAGAACAGCACCCAGTGGTTAAACTTGTCATCCAGCTGAAGCCAGGAAATCCAAACCAGCATTCCTTATTACATACATTTTACCTTGTGCTCCTCCATTGGTAACAATTTTTGGCATGGACTTATCATGCAGTCTTTAATCGTTTTATTATTTTATCCATATGCGATATGGATATTCTCAAGATCCATTCATTCGTGGCACCATGTGTTCTATTCATACCGTATATCCTGAAAAGATGTATTTCAACATGTCTGATTTGCATCTCCCCTCTGTACAATATCAGGAGTGTCTTGTGTTAATGTTGATAAATCATCTAGTATAATGCTCACTGCTTTGTTATCTATCTGCTTATCAGTTACAGGCTCAAATTCCCCATCACATCATTTGGATTTTATATTCTCTAGGTTTGCATATAATTTCTCCAATCTGCAGTGTGTTACTCATGTTCTGTACCTGATCTACCTCTCCTTTTAGATCAGCTCAAACTCTGTCTATACAAAAAGAGGGGAAGAATGTTCAAGAGCAGGTGGAGTTAACTGCAGTAAGATGTAAGAGAGTTTTGTGAGGTTGTGGTCTGTCTGGTGAGGTTGTCATTTGCTGTCTGAAATTTTCAGTAAGGAAATAAAAGTCTTCAGATATCTTCTATTCTAATTAGTAGGTGTTAGCTACAAAAGCTGTCAAAGGTGAGCAAGTAGGCTTTTCAAAACCAGAACAGATGCATCATCCTGCTCCAAAATGTGCCTTATTTGTGGTCTGGATTCTGTCTTTTGGAAAAATATGTGCTTGAAATAAGAAATTGCACTTTTTGTAGAAACAGCACTGGATGGTAGTGGGGACTTCATCTAACATTCTCCAGAGTTCTGATTACTGTGAAATTCTGAGTGTAGCAGACTATTGTCAAACTGTGAACTCCTTGGTCCTTCTGTAAATTATTTTCATTTTTTACAGCAGTGATCTTTCGAATGTTCATTGTATCATTATATCTTTTTCTTTTTTCTTTTAGATGAAAGCATTCTTATTTGTATTAGACAATCGCAATTAAAAGATACTTGGAAGATGCTGCAGAGACAGGCAATGTTACATGAAAAAAGATTGAATGTGGAAACCCAGAATAAATTACCTACAGGTAATTAACTAAGTCACAGTAGGATGAGATCAGATGGAATTAATTGAAGTTCAGGACATTTCTCATTTTTCCAAGCATCAGTAGCTCTCACTGGTGTTGAAAAATTCTTTAGCTACCCAAGTGTACCTTGCTTTTAGATCATATTGACCCTTTAACAGTAAAATTTCTGCTGTGCTGGGAAGGAACTAGGTGCTCAGATGGCCTTTACGCTGTGCAGTCCCACAGCTCTGAAAGGGAGTCATGTATAGGGTCTGTACTGTGACAATAGGCCTGAGAGGCAGAGCTATAGCAGTGTTTATTCGCAGCAGGCTGGTATCCAGCCAAAGAGGGGATTCTGAAATTATTACATCTCCTGTGGGAAGTGTGGTCTAAAGAACAAGGTGCAAGCTTGAATTCAGTTCCCAGGTGTCCTGCACACTTCTTGTATGGCCTTGGGCAAATTACTGTAAATCCAGGTCATCAGATTTCAATTGAGAGGCGCATAAATACCTTTGAAAGTCTGAATTTTAATCATATTGTGCCTCAATTCCCCATCTGCTGATTCAGTAGAATATTACTTTCCTGCTTTGAGCTGAACTGTGAATGGTTTAGGTATCAGAACAGGAGAGGCAGGAGTACCACAGATAACAAATTACAAGTTAAGCTATTTCCTAAAGACTTCTTGATACTGAACTCCTGTGTGCAATCCCTAATAAGAGACAGACTAATTTTTGAGCTTTTGCCTCACCACTGCTCAACTGCCTTTCTTTCACAAGATGTACAGCTGAGATAATATCCCATGAAGTAAATTGAACTAAAACTGGCCAACATTTCAAAAGTTATTGACGGGAGCTGAGTCAGACAGGCAGTACATGGATGCCTAAGTCGTTGTTCTTTCAGATAAAAGAAAAATCAACTTACTGTTTTCACCAGTGGTAGTCCAGCAAGTAGATCCAAAGATACCACTTGAGGTTTAGTTGTGCAAGTTAATCTCAGCCAGGTGGGGTTAAACGTGGCTAGCAGCAATCCCTTTGAAATATACCTGGAGCAGAACTGACTTGTAATTAGATAATTTAGATGTTAAAACATGTCTGAAACACCAAGTATGAAAATACCACAAGAGCATCAAAGAACTTCAAAGTGCACGTGCAAGATGATGGTCCAGACAGAGCCATTTGAAGGATTAGAAGAGATCTTGGCAAAAGCCTCTAACTTGTCCGTGAATAATACAGCAACAGTTGGAGGTAACAATATCTTCTCTGCTTTGTCTTCCACAGAGCAATGCCACAGTTCTGAGATGCAATCTGACAGGAGCCTTCCTTTGCAATTGTGCCGTTACAGCCTCCTGGATAAAAACATTTGCATTGGTTTTGGCTCTTTTCGCAGTACAGGGGGTGAAAAACGATACTAATTTTAAACAGAAAAGGATTAAATCATTCAGTCTTTTTCAAACCTTATAACATGCAATACAAAGTATAAAATGAAAAACCTAAGTAGCTCTGGTAAAATTTTAACTTAATTTTTTGTAGCTAAATTGATGGCACATTTGCATGTTTTGTTGACGTGGGTTTATTTGTTATCATCTGCATTCAGCTGCATTCTATGGTTATGTGTTTTGGGTTTTCTCCTATTACCAGCTACATGAGGGATTGAAATTTCTTAGTAGCACAAGTACGGTGAAAGACTCCTTATTTCATTTTGCTGGGCAAGAGGACAAGCAGCTGCTTAATGGCGATGCGGTGAAATTCGACATCTCCCACGGGCAGGGAAGCCGGGTTCCATTACAGATCCCTTTTGGGTACTGTGGAGGGAGCACAGAAGGCAGGTCAAGAATGAAGATGGGAAGTGAGGAAATGCGGACTATTGCCCAGTTCGATTCTGATTGCAAAGTTACAGTTATTGAAAGCCCTGAGGCTGCCAGTGCTGATATACTGGAGTTATGGAGTAGGGGCTTTGGAGGACTGCAGAACCATGTTTTGCTCTGTATCATGTGAATTTCTTTTCATAAAGCCAATGTTCTCACAATTTGTCCATACGTTTGAATTGCACAGGGGTAAATAGATTTGATCACTTAGTTTTGCTTGGCGTAACTGAAGAAATCAGGACTTCCTTGCAAGTGTAAGAGGTTTCCAGAGGCTGTGGCACTTGTCAGTGTTTGTGGTTTCCTGTAGAGGTGATCATACGGGATTCCAAACTGCACTGATTCAAAGGCCTGTGTGCATTACCACTGGGTCTGTGGCATCACTAAACCAAAATTCATAGGATCACAGAACACCAGGTTGGAAGGGACCTCAAGGATGATCTGGCCCCACCTTTCTTGGCAAAAGTATAGTCTAGACAACATAGCCCAGCACTCTGTCCAGCTGAGTCTTAAAAGTGTCCAAGGTTGGGGAATCCACTGCTTCCCTGAGGAGATTATTTCAATGGCTGATTGTTCTCATGGTGAAAAATTTTTCTCCAATCAGAATCTCCCAAGGAGTAACTTGTAGCCATTGCCCCTCATCTTTTCCATGTGACTCCTTGTAAAAAGAGAGTCTCCACCTTCTTTGTAGCCACCCTTTAAATAATGGAACATGATGAGAAGGTCTACTCTGAGCCTTCTTTTCTTGAGGCTGAACAAACCCAGTTCTCTCAGCCTTTCCTCCCACGACAGGCTGCCCATGCTCATCTTTGTGGCTTCTCTGGACCCTCTCCAGCCTGCCCACACCTTTGTTGGATGAAGGGGACCAAAACTGAACACGGTATTTCAGGTGTGGCCTGACAAGTGCTGAAATTTCTCTCTTAGAATCTGTTGCACTGGCCGCATCTTAACTGTGCCCCTTGACTGTCACTAAGATGCTGAGAGACACTGTCACATGTGGATGTGAATTTCTCCTGCCAACTTAAACATGAAGGCTGGTTTTCTTCTCACTTGAACTTGTCCAAACAAAGAGGTAGGAATAGGCTCACTCTTTAGAAGTGCCTGTCTTTGGAAGGATGAGTTACCACCTGGACCTGCCCGTCTTTGTTGGCTACAGGAGCTTAGGTCAAGAGCTTACACAAGAGGCCAAACTTTTAGGTGGCTAATGTAAGGTAAGATGAATCTAAGCTTGCAAAAATGACTGGTGGTATTTCAGTGACATTAATACTCTGAAAATGCAAGGACTGTGTCAGCTTAATAATAATGCTAAGATTTAGGAGGTTTTGCATTCAGCCCGGAGAATTCTGTACTTTATAAGAAGGTGGCACTGTAGGCTCTTCATTTACTGAGACAGCCTTTCTCCCAGTTTATATATAGAAGGAATATATAGAATTCTTTGTGGGAAGAGAAATTCTAGTATTATTTTAATGATCACTCTTATAATAGCTACAGGGAGCTGGGTACCAGTTATCTCAGAAACAACTAAGGGACTGGTCCCATCAACATACCACTTAGATTATCACAGATCTGTTTCAGGGTTCTTCAGCAGCAATCATACACCAAATACATTTGCTATAAAATATCAAGATTTCAAGACAGAGTAAAACATGTTATATTTCATCTGTATAAAGAACATTATCATTAATATCTTAATGCAATTACTATTTTTATTAATAATTCAGGTATTTGTAGACGTTTACACATTAATTAAATTTATCACATCTGATCTCTTAAATCCCAACACTGGTAGCTGATGCAGTCTATGCCTTCTAATGCTCCAATACTGAAAAAAAGGATGCAAAGTGACAGATTTTCAAGACTTTCCTTTGTTCTACAGATATTTCTAATGAGGCAGCCTTTGCTGTCCTGCTTCTTAACACAGGGGTTCTGAAGATCTGCCCAAATTTTTCATGTAGATGGAACTACGAGACAAACCCAAGGCATATTTAAATCCGTGCTTTGGAATCAGACTGAAATGGGCTTTCAGTCTCCCCGTGACTCCAGTACACAGACTTACCTCTGACTCCAACAGGGTTTAAGTTGGTGTCTGTGTCAAGGAAATGTTACAGGATCCAGGGCGTCCTTCAGTTTTATAATCCTGAAGACTGCTCTCCTATGTGTGACATTGCTACTGGAAAAGGACAGCATGAAGATTGTTTACGAGGTGGACAGCAGTAGAAATTGAAATGTTAAGCATTTTCTAAACACAGAGGAAGATAAAGTCTCTTTTCCAAAGAGTCTAAACAGGGAAAGGCAAAGACTGACAAAAAGGTGCATAATATACAGACAAGGCATCAGGAGATCACACCGGTAACAACTGGAATATTTTTCTTCCATCCTCTTCCTTCCACTATATATTTTTTGTGTCATAATATTCTGCTTACATTTCAGTGGTTCAACGCTGAACCTCATGTATATATGTAATACAGTCACCTCAGAATAAATTATAAGATAAATTAACAAACTTGGCTTTTCACAAGCCTCATAAAAAGCATAATTTCTATGTATAATAATAAATAAAAAGAAGACAGATACTTTTTGGATCTACCCATGAAACAGATTTTAACAGGGGGAACGCTGTAAGTGCAAACAGAAGACCTCTATGGAGAACCACACAAACAAAGAAAAGAAGTAGGTAAAATTGGAGAAATAATGATCTGGCAAGGTAATAAGAGTAAATCAGCCAAAAGGAATGAGTTTTACAGGACCTTGGAGCTGTGATTCAGGAGAAAGCATGAAGCCAGTGGCAAGACAGAAAAGGAGTTATTTTTTAAGAGGCCAAGAGTGGTCTGATTAAAATAAGAGTTAAGGACCATAAGTTCTCAGGCTGTACCTTGAATGGCCTGAAGGCAGCAATCGTGAGGAATCATAATAACTGACATGAGAGGTGATAGGAGACAGTGGAACTGTAGGAAGAAGCAACAAATTTGGAGGAGTGGGGTAAAGAAGGTGAAAATGAATGGGGTAAAGAAGGTGAAAATGAATGCTGGTCTTCAGAAGCAGCATCGGGATTCTGCTCTGCAGTGACAGACCCCTTGGTGACTACGCTAACTTAAAACTTTGAAGTGATTTTGGATAGTTCTCATTTTTGGATGCACCGGTTTTCAAACTTAGAAAAGACCACAAATGTAGAATTTAATTTTTTTTCCATTGTTTCCATGGATCTTCACCACAGCGATGTAAGGCCTTTTCCTAATGAAAGAAAATGTGGTAAGAACATAATTGCAAAACAATAAGCAAAATGAAACGTTATGAACAATTTCAAGGACAGTAACAGCACCCCAAGGTGTTTTTTTTTAACTTGATTTTTCTCAAATGGTAGTCCCCATCTAATGAAAATACTGAGATGGGGTTTCGTGGAATACAGTTCCGTCCCTAAGCTTGTTCAGCAAATTATTTTAATAACTTTATTTCTGAAGCTAGAGTAATCCCTGAATGTCCATAACAATTATTATCCTTATTATCATAATAATTTTGCTATTATAGATATCTATATTGAAAACATAATTTCTAAAATCTCAGTGATCATTCCCACAGTGAGTTCAGGGACTTTTTTCCACTTATAGTCTTAAGTGGGGGGTTTTTTTGGGGGGCATTAGAAACTCCAGCTGATGACACTAGAGATAACAGAGAATCATAGAATGTGTTGGGTTGGAAGGGACCTTTAATGGTCATCTAGTCCAACCCCTCTGCAGGAAGCGGGGACATCTTTAACTAGATCAGTTTGCTCAGAGCCTTATCAAGCCTGACTTTGAATTTTCTCCAGGGATGGGGCCTCCACCAGCTCTCTGGGCAACCTGTTCCAGTGTCTCACCACCCTCATTGTAAAGAACTTCTTCCTAATGTCTAATCTAACTTACCCTGCTCTAGTTTGAAACCATCGCCCCTCATCCTATCACTACATGCCCTTGCAAGTAGTCCCTCCCTAACCTTCCTGTAGGCCCCCTTCAGGTACTGGAAGGCCACTATAAGGTCTCCCTGGAGCCTTCTCCAGGCTGAACAACCCCAATTCTCTCAGTCTGTTCTCATAGCAGAGGTGCTCCAGCCCTCTGATCATCCTTGTGGCCCTCATCTGGACCTGCTCCAACAGGTCAATGTCCTTCTTGTGCTGAGGGCTCTAGAGCTGGACACAGTACTCCAGGTGGGGTCTCACCAGAGCAGAGTAGAGGGGGAGAATCACCTCTTTCAATCTGATGGTCACCCTTTTGATGCAACCCAGGCTACAAACAGCCTTCTGGGCTGCCAGTGTGCATTGTTGGCTCATGTCCAGCTTTTCATCCACCAGTACCCCCAAGTCCTTTTCTGCAAGGCTGCTCTCTATCCCGTCATCCCCCAGCCTGTATTGATAACGAGGATTGTCCCAACCCAAGTGCAGGACCTTGCACTTGGCCTTGTTGAGCTTCATGAGGTTTGCATGGGCCCATCTCCATAGCTTGTCCAGGTCCCTCTGGATGACATCCCGTCCTTCTGGCATGTGACATGTATCACCGCCGAGTGGAAGGGTAACACCGTACCAGAAATGGGAAACTGCTGACATTCTCTGTGTAAAAAAGCTGAGGATGGGGAGGCAATACCTCTTCAAGCTCAAAACCCCAAGTTATTATTCCATTCTCTTTCTTCCCTTTCTTCTGGTCCTTTGGTGTCACTCGTTATTGCCTTTGTGGCAGAGCACCAAGAGCCGACGTGGTTGGGGTCTTGTACTTAAAAGCGTCTGTAAGGTCATGGAAGGTAAAAGGTTTATAGGATAAACAGACATGATACTTTTCCTCTGGGGACACTTGGTGTGAGTGACTTACGCTGTTCCGCAAGGTGACCCGACGGTCGCCTTAGGAATTGGACTAAGAGCTCCTGGGTCAACAGAGTGCATTTGGTTGGTGTGTACTGGTACTGGTGCTTGCCCAGCCGCAGCCCAGAAGTCAACCAGTGCAACCGAAAAGGAGATCCGTCCACCAAGAACAGTTAACAGCTGGTTTAGTGTCCTTTCCATGCCTTTCAAACAAATGTCACAGTATTTGCCCTAAGTGTGAATCTCGATCAGATCAATCACCACATTTGGAGTAACAAATCACACCCTCCCAACACGAAGGGATCTCAAACTGGAGCCGACAGTGACAGCGGGACATCTGTGTGCGGGGCCTGCTGATCGTTGGTTGGGTCATGGCTTCCGTCTTACCCTGTCTGCCTTCTCGGCTTACGCCAGAAATCCTTCTTGGCAGCCACACATTCCATGTAAAAGCTACCATAACGAGGCCGTGGCCGTGGCAGCCCTGTCAGGTAAGTTCCACCCCAGGGAAGCGGTTGGGATCACCATCCCCGGAGGTATTTGAAAGACAGGCAGATGTCGTGGTGCTGAGGGACATGGTTTAGTGATGGTTCTGGCAGTGTAAGGTTGGTGGTTGGACTTGATGATCTTAAAGGTCCCTTCCAACCTAGACGATTCTAGGATTCTACCATGATGACAAACGTTGTCCAGAGCCCAGAAGGGAGGGCTATGATAAGCCTCATCAGACTTTGTGCCTCAGGCAAGTTTATCTTTCAGTTTGAGTGTCTTCTTCATGGACAGGGATTTTCTTAGAATGAACCCTTAATTGCGAGTTAAAAAATCTTTCCAGAACATCTCCTGAGTGCTTTCCTAACGCTGGCATCCCCTCGATCGTTGAGCGGGCAGGGCCACCCCGTGGTTGGAGCCGCCAGCTCCTTCTCCGGCCCTCCTGAGCCTCGGCCGGGAAGGTCGACCCCTCGCCCCGGCCCCGTTCCACCGAGCGCTCCCCGCGAAGCGAGTAGCCCCAGCCGGTACTCGGTCGCCCGGGGGCTGGCTTTGCCATCGCGCCTTGTCGCCATGGCGGCGGCGGGCCCGGGGACGCGGAGGTACGCGGCGGAAGGGATGGGGGGCGGCCGCCGCCAGGGGGCGCCGCCTGAGGGCAGCTGCTGCGCGGCCGCGGAGCGTTGCGCGGAGCAGCGCCATGGGCAGCGGGCTGCGGAAAGGCCAGGCGGTGCGGCAGGCGCCCGGCAGCGGTCCGGAGCGGCAGCGGGGGGCAACAGGTAGGCAGCGGG
>VXBJ01006941.1:507407-519805 GCA_013400055.1 Nycticryphes semicollaris
GGGGAAACTGCACTTTTAGAAGACTTTAGCGTCTGAATTTGTGAGAATAATTTAATTATAGACAGCCATGGGATGCGGGTTTCAAGATCTCAGTGTTTTCGAGCTCACCAGATGCAGAAACGAGGAGGAGCAAGACACAGACACTTGACTCAGGCTGGCCAACAGAATTATTTCATACCATGAACGTCGCATTCATTACAAATTAGAAAGTTTGATGGGGAGTTCTCTCTCTCCTGTGATGGCTGGAGTCCTGAGAACTTGCCTCAGTGCCAGACCCTTCCTCCTGAAGCCGAAGCACCTGCAGTGTCTGATGTTTGCTGTCCCCTCCTGGGAGTGCACAGCTTCCTGCTGATGAGACTTGGCTGAATGTAATCCTTGTGTATTTTATATTGGTATCGGGATCAGTACTGGTTCTTTTGTATTATTAATGTTAATATTCAGTATCATTCTATTAAATCTGTTTATATTTCAACCCCTGGTTCCCTTGTTTTTTCCCCAGTTCCCCTTCCTGGGTCGTGAGAGGTCATAGGGTGCTAGAATAATAGCCTAAATGACAATAAATTGTGGGGGGTTCCTCAAACCATAACAGTTGCTACCTGTTTCCAAACACAGCCCCTGGCACTTGACTTTTTTTTTCCCTGACTGACTTTATTTGAGGCCAGCGTTGATGGCAGTGGTGCTGGGCAGGGCTGTATCCATCTTCTCGCTGACAGGAGCAAGGGGGGATGATGCGTGACCTGAGTCAGGGTGGAGAACCTGAGGATGTGTTTGCTGCAGCACTGGGAGCAGGGATACCATGGCCTAAAGGTCCTTGTCACAGCTGCTGCTTGAAGGGGGACCACAGCTTGTGTGAGCATGTGCTGAGGAGGGGGAAAAGGTTTGGAGTTAGATGAGAGCTGAACGGCCTTCTCATCCTTGGAGGTGGTGTCTGCTTACCAGGATTGAGGCATGTTGCCACAACAGCAATGGGGAAATTTGTATTCCAGCTCTCTGCTTCGTACCTCTTTGGGGTCAGAACTTCAGGCTCTGATGCTCCTTGGACACAGTATTAACCATGCTTTCACTGGGACTATAAAACCCAGTGAAAAAAGATAAGTAATGAGCTTGAAGTAATGAGTGCCTGAAAATTAACCTATGCTTACCTCTGGCACTGTACAGCAGTCCTGCATCAAGGACAAAACACTCTCAGGATGTAGTATTTCGTGAGTATCTACTACTGAAGGAGTGTTTCCAGCTCTACTAAATCCTTGGGAAAGGGGTCTGGGTTTAAAGATACTTTAATATATGCAATAATTTAAGAACATTGAAGCTAAAGCACCTTGGTAGTTTTAAGGTAATATATTATATTTTAAGACTTATTATGTAGAATGGAAATTTTCAGAGGATAAAGATGCCTGCACTGTGAGAATATGTGTAAGGTGGGGAGCACAGTGGGAGACAGCAGGAGTTGGCAAAAAACAAGGATAAGGTTTGTAATAGCTAAAACTCATGAAATAGGCTTATCATTACCGCTCTGTATTGCTCAGTATCTTTCAATTGTACCAGCATAAAATCATCAGATCGGAGTTAAAGGCCTGGCATTGGAAGCACTGGATGTTCCTTGACCTTAATAGGAAGGCCTGGGGAAAAAAAAAAAAAGAAAACACTCAAACCACTGTCAAGAGAATCAAGTTGTTCTTGTACTTCCAGGGCAATGCAGCGCCCTGAGACCAGTTAGGGTTAACCCACCAGAGTTCCCTTGCCTAATGCTGCTACTGCCATGTTCTGGTACAGAAACGCTCAATTTAGCTTTAAATCAGATACTGAAAGCTGGACAGGTGTGACAGCGCATAGTCTGGGGCAGAGTGAACTGCTATGGAGTTATACCCAAACCTAGTTCCTCTGGTCAATGATGTATCTGCTGACACAAACTCTGAAATTAAGCCTGCATCTTAATGAGCTTTTTCAGCCTCGTGAAGCTGACTCATTTAGGCTAAATGACTTAAAAGAACATATTGCTAGGGCTTTGGTTTATATGCTCTGTTGTATCTTTGGTTTTTCAATTTAAGATGTTACTATGCCTTGCTGCCCATTCTACTACTCTGGCAGAGTCTTGAAAGTAATTCTTCAGGGAATTTGGTTTAAACTGTGACGTCAATGTTTGTATTTCAGCATCTAGGCAGCTTTGCTTCTCGGATGGTTGTGTACCAGAAGATTATTATCTGAAACCTGACGTCCATTTCCTGAAGAAACAAGTCAGTGTTTTTAATATACATCAAGGACAAGAGATGTGAGGGCAGTTGTGGGTACTGCTGGAGAGGTTAAATAGAAAATTCAAAGTAAATAATTACAGAAATGTGAATACAGATATGTAATTTACTTCAAAACTGCAACATAGTCCGAGTGAGCTAATTACACATTGTATAACTGACTCTAAAACACGAACAATCTGATATTAATCTCTTTCTATGGTTAGTCATAGCAGGCAGTAGGGTATTTTTCTATCTACATATATCTCTTGGACAAGGCGTATTTAAACTTATTTATGTAGTAGGAGGAAGAAATTGGGCTGTTCCTGGCTGTAAGAACTTCTTGATTATTCTCTGGATCTATTCCTACCCTTCCATCATTTTGTCAATGAGAATAATAAATTCAGAGTTTTTAATTTGTTGTAAGATCTAAGGATGTTTAGAAAAGCAAACAGTAGCAGTCTGGCAATGAGCAAAAATGGCAAGGAAAATGATGGCTAGCACAGGAAAAAGTAAAAATGTTAAGATAAAGTGTTTATATGCATTTTGCCTAACATAGCTATTAAATGCATTCTCTTGTCATTAGCTTGTGCTGTCAAAAAGGTTATCCTACAATCTTCAAATAGCATTTGGTTTACTTCAACAGTTGCATTTTGCATATGCAGTGTTTATGACAATTTGTGGGTGTAAAGGTATGAAAATTGGGAATAATTCAGAAAATGCTTTTCCTGATTTTTTTGTTAATTTATCTCCGCACTATTTTAGTTTTCTGTATTATAAACATGCATTTTACTGCAGAAAGGATTAATGAGAAAAATCAAAGCTATACAATAAAGGGGGTAAACATAGACATCTCAGAATTAAAATAGCCTGCGTTGCAGCTTTTGCTTTATGAAACATACTGTTTGTTTCTGTGGGACTCTACCTCAGTATCACCTCAAGTGCTGCTTTTTTTTCCCCCCCCAAGATCCTCATGGTAGTTGAATGTTTATGAGCAGTTGTGTTTTCACATCAGTTTGACTTTCATATAAGTTGAAGAGTTGCTCGGCTTCTTTCAGGGTTGGGTTCTCAAGGCGCAGCTCATGCTCTTTGTTGGCCCTAGAAAGTTGTAGTGGACTTGGAATGAGATTTAGGTTGGATTCTATGAAGTGAATTAACAACGTATTGTTAACATCATTGCTCCTCATTTTTAATGCTAATATGAGAGCCTCTGAATACAGCATAACTGTGAGATAAAGTATCAGGGGGTCTGCTTTGATGGTCCTAGTTCTGTGGGGGAGTGTAAACACCAATGGTGATTAAGTTGCATTGACATTTATTTACATGCGGTGAGTGTGTGAGTAATGAAGCCCCAAATATTTTTATTTTTGCAGGATTTCCTGCAAATGTTTTCACCTTATAATTTATATGTGAACTGCTCAGGTGTAACAATAACAAGTGTGTCATAGCAGTCTTTGTGGAAAAGAGTGGAGGGATCTTGACTTTTGGAAGTGGTGTCATGGTTGCCCACGTTCTTCCTCTGCCCTTGTTAACAGTTACACCGCCCCCTTGATTTCTGCTATGAACAGGAACAGTGTTTGGCCCTTGCAGTGCATGGTACTAGTCCCCCTTTTTCCAGTTCACTCTTACAATTTCTCTATTTTCAAGTCTTCATTGGAGATAGAACTTCACCCCTTGTTCCTGTCCAGAGGTTATTTCTCCATTAAGCCCATCTTGGACATCCTTCTGTAGGGTGTCTCACTGTCTTTTTGGTTGTGCTTGCAGAAAACAAACCAAGTATCAGATAAAATCATACACCGTGGCTTATTCAATATGCTGAATTGGTAACTTGCTCTCCTTTTAAAGCGAGTGCATTTCACCACTGCTATATCCTGTGAAAGTTTTGTCTTTGATGCCTTCTCTGGTTTTTATATCTGTTTTTTTGCTACCTGCCTGTTGTAATGTAGCTGCCTTCCAGTCTGTAGCATCTTGACTGACAGATGTCCTGTGAAATTCTTTTCCAGTGCTTGTTCACGTTTTCCTCATTCTTGCTTTTCAGTAACTTCCTTTTTTTGAGCGTGGTGTCACATTTTAGGTTTTCACAGAGCCATCCTCTGACTTGCCAAGCTATATATAACGCCATCTCTTTTCCTCATCTTCAGTTTGGTTTTACCTTCTTTTTTTTTTTTTTCCCAAATAGCTCACAGCTGTTGCTTTCCTTAGCTTATTGCCTTTCCTATATGTATTATACGTATAGTACACGTGGTCTATGTACTATATACCTGTATGTATCATGCCTTGTACTGTTGGTTATGTAGTTGAATTCACTTATGGTAAACCCTGTGGAACTGTGAAACCTTCTGTCGTTTTGGCTGTTAGAACTCTGTGTGACCCAGCACTTTTATTTGCATGAAAGAGATACGAATGCAAAGGGGGGAAGTAAGTAAAGCGTGCAAATAATTCTGTTCCCATAGAAAATAATAGTAGCTTAGTCTAGGCTAGTCCTAAGCTTTTCTTCAGAATCCTCTCATGAGCTGGTTTTACACAGTGAGCTGAGGTGATATCTCATTTCATCTTCTGCTCTAGCAAACTTGCCTGTGTGACTTGTTGACTCGGTTGCTCAGAGAGGAAAGCGTTGTGAGGCACGGTCACCTCGCCTGTGCCCTGGCGTTGCATCCCCAGTGTGGTGGGAAGGAAGCCCTTTAACTTCCTTAACTCCTCCGCTGTTTGCACAGCCCGACACGAAACAAGCACGTCTCTGTAATTCTAGCTCACAACAGCGTTAACATACCTACTGTTTTCCAGCCGCCCTTCACAACTGCTTCCTGCTAGACCTTTGCCAGAACCTGTTTGCATTGGGATGGGTTGGCCAGATCAGCGAAGGCAGCCAGACGGTTTGCAGGGCAGTGACCTGCTAGGTTATCCCGCTTCCTTCACCTTGTAGAAATGCTATGTCATTGTTTGCTGGGCTGCTACAAGCAGGATGGAAGTCCTTCCGCCCAAGTCCTTTTGTTTTTCAAAGACGAGAAAGTTGCATTACCCTAGACTAAAATAATGGGGGTTTGCCCCCTCTTGAAAAAGTCCTGGTTAGGGGGAAAATAAAATAATCACAGGCTTCTGAGCCAAGTACCCAAGCGCTTTCCGCAGTGCAGTACCTGCTTCACACCCATTCTGGGAGTTCACTTGCAAAAATCTCATCTTTCTTGAATCATATTCACCATTAATACTGTCTCGTTTGGCAAAAAGACTGATTGTGTTTGAGATATTTTCCACTGTTTCCTGGTGTTCTGTATGACTCAAATGCAACCTTAACTACAGAGAGACATGTGGGGACGAAGAAATGGCTTTGGTTGTGGTAGAAACAATAAAGGCATGGCCGATGGCGGTAGGGCCTAATGAGTGGGACCAACACCAGGAGATCCTGTTCCAGCCCTGCTGAGTAGTTTCACCTCTCTGTGCCTCAGGTGTCACACTTGTTCAAGTGATACTTCCTCCTCTTGTCAGAGAATTTTTTATTTACTGACCAAAAAGAAAAAAACAAAAACAAAAAACGGCACGAGAGTATTAATCACAGTTTGTGGGAGCAATAGGTTTACGTTGGCCTCAGGAATTTCAAGAAAAAAGTCAGGAAGCTCAGCTTTTTTAGGTCATCCCAAATGAAGGGTGGATGGCACTGTGAACACCTATAGGTAGTCACACCAGAGAGATTGGTTTCCTTTGTTTTGATTTGGAATAGACAAAGCATTATACTGATACAGGTAAATCCAAAAGAAGCAGTGACTTTTACAGGGACTAGACAAAAATCCGTGTTAAAATTACCAGTGTTGTAAAATGATGTTTTCTGTCAAGATTGCATATAAATCATTACATGAGATGTTACAGCTTCTATTGCGCTTCCAGAGACACAACAGCTTTATATTAAGTTGTTCATAACCAAGTTAATTTAGCTCACAATGAAATAAAATGAAAGATGGAAGTGGTCAAAAATACCTAATTACTTTAGCATTACTTGCCTTTTTACTGAGGAAGAGATAATCTGAAGTTTTGTTTAGTTTATACAACTAGTTCTGTTTAAGCCAATAGAATTTGTATTTTAGATGCTCCAGAAATATTTGAGGTCAGCATATGATGTTATGCTCACAGAAAACATCCCTATTAATGCTAATTAGAGCAACGTGCCTAATTCCTATATGGTTTACTGTAAACAATTACATAAGAAAAGAGTAAAGGCTGAAGACTCCTTAGGACAAATACCAATTGTCTGATAGTGTCAAGGGCTTTGGTGGTCTGAGAGCTACCAGGAATGTCTGTGTGAAAGCCCAGGTCTGGTTAGAGCAGCGTTTCAAGTTCCGTAATTATTATGGCAGAACCATGTCTTACAGGACTTCTCATAACAAGCCAAAGAGTACAACGATGTCCCTGTTGAAATCAGTAAAGTAAAATTCTTTCTCATATTACAGTGGGACTTTCACGTTAGCCGCATGGATATTTAGAAAAGCAAGAGGAGATGGCTGGGAGTAGGAATTCTTTTGCTAGGAACTGAGGCCAATTTCAGAACCCCTTTTGCAGACTGTCAAGATGTGACCTGTTAAAAGCTTGAATGCTTGGTTGTGTAGAGGCTGAGAAGGAGGCATTTTGATGTTGACCTCCTTGACCTACATTAGCAACTCTTCTTGTTCTCCTTGGATGCAGAGGTGGTGGATTGCAGCCTGCTCAGAGAATGACACCAACCCATCTTGAGTGAAAAGCAGATTGGAGGATGTTGCTGAGTCAGTCTCCAGATGTTTGTGAGAAAACTGGACTGAAAGGGATCAACTTTGTCACTTAAGGCCTTTATTTGGGTGGGAGCTTTTCCATTGGGTATGGAGAGCTTTAAATCACGTTGTTGGGTAAATGTCAATTGAAAATTTGGTTTTCATTTGATGTGGCCTTCATCATTCCTCTGCCAGTATTTCTTCTTCGTCTTGGCCTGTCTCGGTTTTGTAATTCTTGCTCTGCTATGTACGGGTTTGTTTGAAAGCTCTCAGTAGATCTCTATTTTCCTTTGAGAAAACAGCACTATGAAGTTTTCTGTCATTTTTCTGCCTTTTTCATGTGTTAACTGGATTTGATCTGCTGAGAATGATGAGGTTTTTGCCTCCTCTGGCTTAGAGAACTTAATACTGAGGTTCAAAACTTTCCAGGAGAAAATTTGTATCTACGTCTTTTGCCACTTAGGAAAATACTTTTAAATGCCTGTTTTACTCAAATACTTGTGGTAATAAATAAATAAATAAATCTGTGTTTTCATGAAGGAGCTAGGTGTTTTGGAGTAACAGTGTGAACTGGAGACCAGGAGTGCATTAACAGAACTCTGTGACAATGTAGAGCCTCCCAGGTTCTGTTCATGTGCCCCATTTCAACTAAGTGCAAAGTTAAGCTATTCCACGTTATGTCTTGATGTCAATCCCATTCAAGCTCTGCTTTATTTAAATGGAAGAAGTCTTAAGCTCTTAGACTTGAAAAGCAGATTAAAAAAGAAAACACAAAAAAAAAAAGGTAAAGCACTTTGCAGCAACACACTGAATATATATAAGCAATAACATAGTTTGGAAAACTTCAGATTTCTTAGGAAAATGCCCTTTACTCATTCACTTGTCAGTTTTGAAGCTTGGTGATTTTTGAATTTGAGAGCGAGTCAGAATCAAACTTCATGTGAAACAGCCTGTTCTCATTTGTTTGGGGATTCAGTAGCTTAGGGAAACGAGTGTAGAAAAGGACATCGGCGAGCCAATCTCGCACACAACCAATCTCTTAGTGAAGTTTATATCAATGTTTATATCAATAAACATTGTTTATATCAATAGTCAAAGATTGCTAAGAAAAATTCAATAACTTAATGAAATAACTCTCACCAGTGGTTTTAATGGCTTCTTGACCAGACATGGAAAGAGCACAAAGCCAAGAAAACCTGTGTATCTAATTTCTGGTGGGATGCTGCCTGTCACAGTGACTTCTTAAACACTTTTTGGACATTTCAGCAATATGCCAAGAAACCAGAAAATCATCAAGGCTGTTTTCTGCTCCATAAAGACTGCATGCTTGGGAAGCCAGCAGATAAGAAAACAGACCTGTGATCCAGGGAGTAAAGGATCAAAGTGATTTCACTGTTCAGTCTCATCTGTTAATATTTGTGCACTCTGCAGGTGAGCTACTTCATATTAAGTTATTGATAACCAAGTTAATTTAACTCACAATGAAATGAAATGGATCTACTCAAAGATGCCCGCGGGTTCTTTGTTTTTCACTTGAACTGCACCAAACAGATAAAAGTGAGCAAGCAGTCTTATGGACTGAGCACATAGTTCAGTCTTTCTTAACTTCTCCTTCCTCGGTGCTTGCATATGTGGGCAGTGAGATTCTTTGAGAAAAAACAGCCTTTAGCCTTGGGAAAGATGCATGTTTTTGTGGTATTGGTGAAATGGTTTTCTTTGTTCCGCTCGCCATGGAAGGTTTTCCTTGAAGGCTGAAATTGCACACCATAAGGAGTATATATACAAGTGTTGCAAGCTTCAGCTTCTATGAAGTAGGTGCGAAAGATGCTCTGAGGTAGGTTTTTTTCACCTTCTGGGTTCTGTTTTCTTAATATTTGACACTTAGGAGGGAAAGTAAGGGTTTTACTTCAGCTGTATAATTTCTGTACAGTGATAACGCACGGTGCTTTACACGTAGTTAAGGACAAGTAGCTGTATTAGAGAGAAGGCTACAGGTACTTGTAATTGGGTGTAACATATATCTTGGTCAAGGCTCACATATACCAGCCTTTAGAAGTGGCATTCACAGGACATCAGTGGTTCATTCTTGATTAACAGCTCTTATCAGTGAGCGTTGAATTCTGTGCATGTGTAAATAACGCTGGCTTGGCCCGTCTTGAGTTGTTATGGGTTCGTACTTTGGCTGAGTTCAGGTAGGGGAGGCAAACGTACCTTTAAGCTATCTTTATGCTTCCTCTGAGAGGGCAGCCAAGTGCTGAATCAGCACCTGGAAAGAAGAGAATAGCCACAGGGCTGTGCAAGTTTATCCTGTCAGAGGTATCAGTGGTTCTTGGCCAGGAACACTGCAGCACAGCACAGGCAGCCCTTATTTAAGCAAGCCCTGACACATCTGCAACAGCCAACTCTTCATTAGCTGTAAGGCTGCACTGTGTCTCTCTCACATTAAAAAATAAAGCATGAGGTAGGTTGGAGGTGTGACTTACACCAAAGAACACTTTCTAAGTATTCTTTTTTAATTTCCACCCACTGATCCTGGCCCTCGGGGAAGTGTGCGTGCATTATGATTCCTGTAGGGGCAAGGCAGTTTAAGAAGTTCTCGTCCTTCCCTGCATCCTTCCTCAGGTTTCCATTCCTTAACAGTTTTGTCAGTTCAGCTGATTGCAAGGCAGCCTTTCAGTCTGGATCTATGATACAATCCAGGCTGGAGGTGTGTATTTTAAAGGCTTGGTTTTTTTTTTTTTTTCCTTGTCATAATCTGTATGATGTAATGGCTCTCTTACCATCACTTTCAAATGCAACAGAGGAGGTGGTGACCTGTGCTGAAAGGGGAGAAATGAGTAAAGCTAAGAGAAGTAAAAGCTGAAAGTTTCTCTACCTAAAAAGCTCACTCGAGCATAAGGTAAACGTTCATTGTCATATAAAATAGCTCATACTTCTCAGATGCCTGAAGATAAGGCTGTGAAGCAAGTTACGTGCTTGTTTGGAAGCATTAACAAGTGAGACGTGTCTTCTGAACTACTGGAGCAGATACAGCTATTTTTTTAATTACATTGATTGTCAAAAATGTGAAGTTTGTTCTTGTTGATAACGTTCTTCTGTGTGGTACAGGTAAATCAGCGCAGACCTTTGCCTTGAAGTACCACTTAGAGACTGCCTTGGTGAGTACTCGAAGGGCAGGTGCTTTCTGCAGGTTCCTGCATCCTGCCTCGGCAGCCTGTTGGATCCCTGGGTGGATGCTTTTGCAAAGTAAGAGAGGATTCTTATCCTGGAGCAGTTCTGCTCACAAAGAAGGTCTGGACTGTTGTGTTGGGCTGGTCACATTCCTGCCTGGTCAAGGCCTTCTGAAACCAATCGTGCCTTCTTTCACCCCTGCCAGGAGTTACTCAACCGGCAGTCAAAAGTTCAGAGGCCTCAGTACCAAGGAGGACTTTGACTTGTGAGGAAGCTCACTCCCAGTAAGGAAGGATATGGATTAAAAATACCAAAGTTGTTTCACTGTATTTTTTTTTCTCTGCTTAAGAAGTGGCAGTGAGGCTTAGTGTAGCCTGGTTCAGAAATGGATTTAGGTAGATGCTAAAAAGGTGGCTTTTTTTGCTGGATTAACAAGCTGCTGAGCAGAAGTGGCAGTTTTGCTGCCACCAGGGAGAGAAATGTTGCTGCTGCCTCTTCCTTCACCCTGGGCTGTGTGGATATGCCTTCTGCCTGGCACCGGCTGTGCTCCTTCCCTGAGCTGGCTGAGCTTGTTAGGCTGGTGGGAAACTGCCCACATCTTTTCTTTTCCTGGGTTAGTTTTCTCCTGGGTTAGTGAGTTGATTTAGCTCACGTAAGGGCCCGTTGGCTGCCAGAGCTCGTGTCAAGTGTGCAAACCCAGGGTATTTTGTCAGCAAGAAAACGACAGAAGGTGTGTAATGGAAAAGAGTAGGCTTGTCCCCTTCTGATAGAAGTGATTTGGTAGACAGGTTCAGCCCCTGTGAAGGAGCACTTGGCAGGCCTTAGGGGAGGTAGCCCTCAACAGCCACCGTCTTCTAGATGGGGACTGACAAAAACCAAAGACAGTGGTAGTGCAGGGTGAGAGCCTCACTGGATCCTCCTGCCATGGCTGTGAGTTGCTACAGGCTTGCTGATTCCTGATGCTTACAGGCAAAGAGGGTCATCTTCACCGCTACATCTCTGAGGACTATCCAGACCTTCGTGGCCCAGGTTCTCCTCAGTGGTCTCGCTCTGCCAAAAGGTACCTGCTGCTTGGTTTCTGGAAAGTACCGATGCACCAGGACTGTGGGTTATTGTAATTGCCGTTAATGGCTGGAGTTTTACGGAGGGCAAGCACATGACACAGGGAGCACTTTCTGCTTTGTCATCCTGCCTGTGGCAAGTTGCCCAAACCAACAAGGGAGAGGCTCCAAGCAGCTGCAGCCTGCCTACAAACCCTTTCAAGTCTCTGCCAGAGGTTATGGTTGCCTTTGGGCTTTGGGGCTATTGCTAAAGATGGGCACCTCTAGCACAGATCTACCTGAAAATAATTAGACACATTTATATAAAAGCCTGTGTTGTCTAACAACTAGATTTTTATCTCAGTGAAGATACAGGTTTATGTAAAAATTCCTGAGGTTGTCCAAACTTGTTATAAGAATAAAATATAAAGCTTTAGTTTCTTCAGGTACCCACAAGACCGTACCTTTGATAATATATTGAAGAANGGAATAAAATATAAGGCTTTACTTGCTTCATACCTTTGATAATATATTGAAGAAAAACTTCTCCTTTTTGGAGGTCACGGCCACTGTTCGAAACCTGAGTTCTTGCTTTTCCCGGGTGCGTGGACATGCACAGAGGTGAATTCCTGCGTTCCTTCCCCAAGGGACACTAGGCCAAGTGTTACCCGTCACTAATGTTGCTATTAGCTATTACACAAAGATTCCAATCTTCAACGCACTTCACCAACATCAGCGAAGTGCTCTTCTTATACCTCTGTGAGATGGAGGAATGTTATCGCCCAGTTTCAGCGAAGAAAACCGAGATGACAAGATTATAGAGCAGTTTTCAATGGCTGCCTTTTTGCGTGTGTGTGTGTAAATGCTCCTCCGGCTGGTGGGCTCAGTGCCCAAGGAATGTGTATGTGTTCAGTATGGCTGGTTGTTGAAGTATGTGCACGTGTCAGAGTTTGCTAATTAATGCTGGTTGTGCAGTGCAAAGTATGTGTGTGATTAAGTACAAACAAGTGTGTACTGCCCCATTTGTGGGAAATTAAGCTAAACATAACTCAAGTTATATGGAGGAAGGCAGAGGTGATAATGGATTCCAATCAACTAGTAGATTTTCTTCTTTTTTCTCTTCTGTACCATATCAAATAAACTATCACTATGTGTAAAGATGTTAATTTTTTTCTTTCCATTAATATGCTTAACCTTTTCTATTGGAGATACATGTATCTCCAATA
>VXBJ01006941.1:519838-532355 GCA_013400055.1 Nycticryphes semicollaris
TATATATATATATAAAATCAGTTATGATGAGTGGGCAAACAGATCTATTCCAGATTTTTGAATACATTTATTTAGAAGATTTCATGGTATGAGCAATACATAGAAATTATTGGGGGGGAGGTAGGGAATGCATAGAAAAAACCTTTCAGTTCAATTTACTGATTGAATTAAGTTTCCAGGGAACTAATTGCAGAAGAAAAAGCAAAACTTTTAATTCAGTTTAAAAAGTGTGAGACTGAAAAAAATGACAGCACATCAGCATAAGAAAATCACTTTCTTGGCAAGAGAGGTAAAAATCCTCATTTTCCTTTAAGACTGAAGTTTCAGGTTTAGCCCCAGCAAATCTTATTTCCTCCCTTTGTTCCAAGCATACTGTTGGATTGGCAAAAGTTACCGAAACCCCAGCCAAATCTCATATGGGATTTTATTAAAAAACAAAATATAGCAAGTCATCCTAACGTTGCAAATGACTCACTGGCTGCCTTAGGAAATGCTCCCCTGAGACAGGCATGCCGCTGATGAGGAAGCAATGAAACTGCCAGGCCACTCCCCCAGACAATTTCGCCTTCATAAAGGACGTCTCTCTCCAGACACTACATTATTTTATCCTTTATTTCACAGAGGGAGCACGGAAGCTGCAAGAAGGGCAGTGCGAAGTAACGGCAGAAACTTCAAACCCAGTTGGTTTTGTACAGGAGAAGCAAATAGGAAATGATGAGAAAACTTTGAAGGTAGGGGGAGATACATTTTGAAGTTTGTAATTTAGTTTTGATGTTGAAGAATAATAAGAGCATAGGCTTTCTTTTAAAAATTGTAGGTTTTGGGAGAGGAGTAGAGGAAATCCATTCTCAGGACGGGATCGTGGTCACGAGCAAGTAATCCCAAATAAATGGGAAGTGCAGGTCATCAAGGTCCTGGCGACTTTGGAGTGAGGTTCTAGGAAGTGGTTTCAGGGGGGAAGGTTATAATCAACTTTGGCTGATCTAAAGTTTTAATATGTTTTCATGGAAAATGATAATGAAGACCTAATGAAAAATGAACCAAAAATGGGGAAAAAAACCCCCAAAGTAGCATGTTATAGGTAGTGATATATGCAAATTTCATGAGTAAGTATTGTGGTTTCTTTATATGCATCATAAAGATACCGTTCCTGGTAGGTAGGTCTGATGAGTTAGTCTGGGAGTTAGTCCACCCTTCAGCTTCACACCATCGTGTTGCCACTGAGCTGCTTTGGAAAAGCACAGCGCACTTTCTCGAACTTGATGTCCCTAAATACAAACAAAGTGATATATGCTCCTTTTTTCACTCTTACTCTGATTGCAGGAGGCAGTCTGAGCCTGGCCGATAGCCATGTTAGACAACTAGAAAAAAGGGGAACCGAGTGCAAAGTAGATTCAGTGGCAGGAATATATAATTAGGGTGGCAGAGCAGGATGAGAAGAGGAAGGAAGACAAAGTATTTTTAGATATCTTCACAACAGCTACAGGTGATTTCTAGGTTTTGTTTCTACTGTTAACACGCTACCCAGGGTTGTGAAATGCTATTATAATGTGACTTTCTACAGGAAGATGCACAGTCTGAATTTCTGATGATGCTGCTGTGGAATTTGCTGGAGGGGTAAGGGGGTTTTTCGTCAGTGATGAGGCTGTGCTGGCAGCGGTTTGTAGGGTAGGCACAGTTACAGAGAGGGAATCATCTAATCTCAGAGGAAGGCAACAGTAAAATGGGTTGAGCACAAAAGACTCCTTAATGCAAAACAAAATTAAGATGAAAAAAGAAGGGAAGCTTTGGGGTTTTTTATTTACTTTCATTTATCATGACTATTCCAGTAATACTGAATCAATCCCTACCTAGTTAGGCAGGTAAAAGCACTTGAATAAAAGTGAGCAGATTTGTGAAGTGGCTGAGTATGAGTTTCTTTATTTACTTTTTTGGTCTTAAAAGTTTTATCATGACTTTAACTGATACTCACTAATTTACATCAGCTGAAGAGCCTGATTTTTACTCACTCCAGATCTTGTCCTGCAGTGTGAGAGGCATTGAGAATTTTGCCAGCAGCTCCAAAGGCTTGAAGATCCGAAGACCTGATAAACCACAACTTTGCAAATTAAGTACAAAGGCTCATTTTAGAAAGAGTCTGTGAAGACAATTCAATGTTCTCTGTAGCATGCAGCTGTCAAAATGCATTTTGGGACTTTGGGGTTGTTTTTCTGTTGTAGTAGTCATCTGATTAAAAAATACCAAATCTCACATGAAACTGGGTTTGAGACCCAAGTTAGTTACAATGCTAAACCAAGGCAATAATAAACACATGTCACAAAAGTACAGTTTTCAGAAATTGTTTACTTCATTCAGTTCTGTTCATTCTGTTGGTAAGGCAGGTAATTGCAGATTATTATGCAGTTGTATATGGTTGTTGTATTTTCCTACTAATATATGCAGGAGGCGGGGAAAAACACTAATTATTGAAGTCCAGGGCAGATGAAAAGACAAAAATAAATTAGTGGAATACCTGTGTCAGCAGGTATGTATCTCATCCTGGAGTACACAGTATGAGGAGGCACCAGAGTTGCGTTGAAGTGGAAAACTAAGCTCTGCAAGGAAACCCAGGGCTCTAACAAACAAGAAGATTCATAGTTCAATATCTAATAGGTACTGGCCTATTCAAGGATGGATTAAGAAGATTAAATTTTTAAAAGCTAATTAAAAGCAGAACTCAGAAAATTCAGATGTACTTATATTCCCTTATCACAATATTTGCTGCAGAAACTACTTATTTTTGAGCACTGTGCATAATATTTAAATGCCACCTAATCCTTTTTGTTTTCTCTGTTCAGGCACATAAGGAAGACAAGCCTCAGAAACTGCTAGAAATGAATGGACATACATCGGTGCCGCATTCCTACGACTATGATCTCATTGTCATTGGTGGAGGCTCAGGTGGTCTGGCAGCTGCCAAGGTATGAGAGAGAAAATAGAGATTTATACTTTCCTTATAAGTAGGTGGGTGACATCCTCAATGTCTTGTGTCTGGGTAGCTTTAACATTGTTGTGGTATAATATTTCTGCCTGATAAGTGAGATTTCTTTTGAGATTAGCCCCACTTATACTCTACTCTTTTCTTTATATTCTGAAAGAGAAAAACATAAAAATGTCATGGTATGCTTCTAAGTAGAATAAAACCCGGTCTAGTGGGAGGTTTCCCTGCCCATGGCAGGGGGGTTGGAATTCCATGGTCTTTAAGGTCCCTTGCAACTCTAAGCATTCTATGATTCTATGAAACTTGGTCCCCACTAATGGGAGATGATGCTGTTGGAAAAAAGCAGCTAGTTATCTCAATGGTGTTTATGAGTAGGTGAATTAAAATTCAACTTATAATTGAAAAAGTTTTTAAAAATAATAAAAATTAACATTAGAAGGTTTCTACTTTTACGTGAAAGTACTACCTGTTCAGAAATAGTTGTATATATTGTTTTAATTCTTGACAGTGGGGGAGGTTTTATGATATTGAGCTTATATAGTTGCATAAATGGAAATTTTGCCTATGCATAAGCAGAGCTAGGATATCGTCCTTCATTTTTAGGATCTGGTACTTCCTGCCTGTGACAAAATAATTTATGAATTTTTTTTATTAGGATTCTGCTTTTAGAAGCATATCTAGAATTAATTAAAGGAATCTGCAGTGGTGCAGAACATACCAGTTCTTAGAGTTGTCATTATCCTAAATACTTGAAATTTGCTGAAATTTAATGTAAGTCAGTAACTCTCTTTTACATCAATAGTTAGGCACACTTTGCCTCTTCTTGCTGTGGTAGAATTAACTATTAACTATTTAGAAGTGAATTGAGCATTCCCAGAAGTAAAACTATTTTGTTGCTCAAGACCTGGAGCTGGATTACTCCTCTGGAGAGGAGGGATTTTTTTAGCTGTCGAGAAGTGAAGGAGATTGTTGAGGAGTGAAAGAAAATGAGGAGAAAATATTTCAGCATAGAGTCACATTAAACCTTGGTCTCTTAGAAGAACTTCTATTATAATGTAAGAATGCAGTGCTGAGCAGTAGATTGTAATGTGCCCTATGTCCACAATCTATTTCAGGAGTTTACTGCTTTCACATCAGTAGGGACACTATTGTCACGGCATAGGATGGAAGATAAGATCTATAAAAATTCTGAGAACTCACAAAAAGAAGCAAACACTGTTTCTTAGAAAATGGAGATGTCTTAAGACGGAGTAATAAGAGTAAAAGGGAGCTTGCCATAATGCAAAACCAGTTTGCAGTAATAAAAAGCCATCTGGTGAAATTTTCTTAAGGAGACTGCTCTGCTTTGTTGTATATGTATGCTAGGCTGTGAAGCTACAGCAGTGATGTTTATTGCATCATTTTTCAGCAGTGAGACAGAAAAGGTATGTAGCTAGGAAGATAAATTGCCTTATTGCTCCAGCTCGGTGTGTAAAGTATATTGCTTCTTGTGTTCTGAAGTGATTGGAGAGTAGAGTAGAAGATGGTACATCAATAAAGCCACCATCACTATCAGTAGTAATGTGTGTGTTTTTCAAACCAGTTTCTTGAAACTGTTTTACGTGCATGAACTTCTGACTTGGATTATTCAGCTTCTTTCAGTGAATTAACATACAGTGCTTTAAAAAGCCAAACAAAACAAAAGGGGAAGAAAAAAACCCCAAAACCCAAACTCACAGCTGTTATACCAAGTTCCAGATATCTATACTCGTGTTTAACCAGCTTGATTAAATGCACGCTTTTCACTGCGACACATGCAGCTCGGTGTGCACATCTTCCCTTCCTTCTCTACGTTCTGCTCAGAGCTTGTTATTTTCGGAGGCCTGTCTCCACGGTGAGTGAAGCTGCCTCCGTGCAGCCCGGTGGCGGACCCAGAGCAAAGGGCTAGGCCACCACTGTCGGTTCACATGGAAGAGCTCTGGGTCCAAGCCACCTTCTTGCCGTTCAGGCAGCGCTGCGCTGGGTGGGCCCGGTAAAGGTTGGAAGCCTGTGGGGCAGGTTTTGTTGCTGTAGGCGCGTTGCTCTGCAGAAGTGCTGGTATCTGTGTGTGATCTCTACTGAGGTGGCGACGCGCTGCATTGTGTGAGCATGTAGCTGAGTGCCGGCTTGGGAATTCCATGCATTCTACTTAGCTAACATTGATGTGGCTCTTTCGAGCTACATATAAGAGTTGTCATTATAAAGGAACATTAATAATGCATCTCAGTCCCTAAGCATCTTTCTGAGGAGCTTTCTCAGAGGCGCTGCTGATGGATAGACATGAGTTTCTTGGCCATCAGAAGCAGAAATCCAGTACATTAATATTTTCCCAAGGTGTCTACAGCCTGCGTTGTTTGAAATCCGATTTGTATTTGCATGAAGTAAGACACATTTAAAACTGAAATTCTGATTGTCAACTGTTTGGATCAACAGGTATTACTGGTAACATAGTGCTGAAAACTGTCTAGCTCCTCCCAACCAAACCCAAAGCCTTAGGGATGTTATTGCTTATATGACTAAGAACTCATCATGTGATGCAGCCCAGCTGTGGTTACTCCAGGTAGCAAAGATATTTTGCTGCATCTCCTGGGGGCATCTGTCGTTGTTTCTCAGTCATCTAGTACTTACTTCAGTGTTTTTCTCTGGTACCAGTTATCACTATCAATTTTTACATTTTTCTTAAAGCGTACAAAGGGAATAATGGAATCAGTACAGAAATTCCAGTTCTCAGTATTGTTTTCACATATTAGATTTGCTAATGAAACTTCTCAGGGGAAACACCATGAAATAAACCATCACTTTACTAGTTTGCATGACATCTGCACATCCTGACAGTAAAGTCAATTTGCCACAGGTTGCCAAGCTTGAAGAGCAAGAGCTGATCCTGACAACTACAGATTACACTCTAAATCCAGTGTTCCCTTCTACTATGAGAAAAAAAGGTTGCATAAGCACAGTTGTAAATACTTGGCTACGTGACTGTTTATGTCATTGTGTGATGTGGTTTCGAAGAAACGTTTGAGAAACCATCTTTGAAGGGAAAACTGGGTTAATGAAAAAATTGTTAAATATGTTAAAAGTAAATGGCGCGTTGGGAAATATTGTGAACAAACTGACAGGATGGAGGAGAGAACAGGAGGTTTGACACCCAGAATCCTCTGTGTGTCAGCTGGCGCCATGCTGTAGCAGGATGAATGCCTGGTTTTTTTCCCTTCCTTTTTTTTCCTACCGAGTGCACAGATTAATTCAGAAGATTAATGGCTGTCTGGCTGTACCCTTGCAAATTATTCACTTAATTAAAAGTCACAAAGCTTTTTAGCAATGCATGATGTTATCATCGACTCCAAATTTAACCTCCAATATTTAGATATGTGTCTTATGTAATTTGTTTTGCAGGAGGCTGCCAAATATGAAAAGAAAGTGATGGTGCTGGACTTTGTCACGCCTACACCTCTGGGAAACTCATGGGGTAAATTTCTTTTTGTTGCAAACCTGTTCTAAAGGAGCTTTACTCAGAGACTCTGATTCTCCTTTGAGATCAGCCACACTGATGTGAAAAACACATTCTGTTCCCTACTTTCAGGTCTTGGAGGAACGTGTGTAAATGTGGGCTGTATACCTAAAAAGTTGATGCACCAGGCAGCTTTACTGGGACAAGCCTTGCAAGATTCACGCAAGTATGGGTGGCAGTTTACAGAAGAAGGTAAAGGAGGAGTACAGGTTTTTTTGCAGGTTTCTCATTTGTACTGAAAATTTAGAGGTTCTTTTCACAGCCAAGTGCTTGTTGTGCTTAAGCATGTGAGGCAGCTGCAGAGAGACTACACATGAACTTAAGTCTAAAGCCACAGGGTTTATTGCCTTTTAGCTTCTGATCATGTTAGTATTTGATAAGATCGCTGTTTGAATAAGAGCAATAAGGTACTACTGTATTTTTGAAAAGCACCTAAGCAAATACCCCAAAACATCCCCTATTAGCAACTTACTTGTAATTGCAGCTCTCCCTCAGTCTCTCACTACTACATCAGAAGATGAATTTTACTTTACACCTACCTCTAATGTGCGTGGTTCTAGGGTTGGGATTTATTTAGGGTGTAATCCCATAGAAAGGAACATGTAGAGGCACCTTTCAGAGATGCATCGTCTTCATTTGTTGAGCAATGTCACCTGCCCGCAGCATGTGTCAATAGAAAACTGTTGATAATGCAGGAAGTCCAAATTTTCCATGTTTTAAGTAATATCTGTTCTACAGTGACCTCAAATGTTGTCTGCGCTGGCATAATTCTTTGAGTTGCAGTAGAGTTACCCTGGAAAAAAACCAGGCCAATAAAATGGGATAAGGCAAAGGTGGCTGAGTCATGGAAAAAAATCTGCCTGAGAATACAAGGTTGGCTACGGGGAAAGAAGACCTCACATTCTGAAGGATGAACCTTTTTCTTTTATTTTGAACAGTCAAGCACAACTGGATGACTATGACAGAATCTGTTCAAAATTACATCGGTTCACTGAACTGGGGCTACCGGGTTTCACTGAGAGAGAAGAACGTGACGTATGAGAATGCATATGGAGAATTTGTTGGGCCACACACAATTAAGGTACTCCCTAGCCATGTTTGCTAGGTCTTCCTACTTTCTAAATGGAGATGTTTTTTTAAAATAGAATAGCTTTTTCCTTGGTTGGTCACTGAAATACTCACTTTGGACCAATACTTTGTCTACAGGCAACAAATAAAAGAGGAATTGAGAAGCTGTACACGGCGGAGAGGTTTCTCATTGCCACTGGTGAACGGCCACGCTACCTGGGTATACCTGGAGACAAGGAATACTGCATTAGCAGGTGAAACCAGAGAGGAATATATGAAGTCATTTACTGCGTGCAAATGCTTCATCTGTAAGAGAGAGTGGTGAAGCCATGAGCAGGGCTGCTTGGCTGCTGGTTTTCTTTCCTACATAACTTTTTATTAGAAGAAAGTGAGCGGAGGAAAACAGCTACAGACAGACGTCAAGGTGCCATAAGCACTGGTGTCTATTAGACACCACAGGACTGTGGGTGGCTGTCTAGGATGGTTCTGTTTCTGACTGCTATCAGCAGTAACTGAGAATACCGTAAATCATGTGTGTTGTCTGTCATAACATGAATTCATCATCTCTGCCCCATTTACCAGTACACCCACTTCTTCCTTGTTCCTTATGGTCTTTCAGTTCTCATACTGAAGTTTTGTTGGTAATGAAGAGCAGTCTGCTTGGAAGAAACCTCCCCACTCAAATGGTCAGGGGGAGTAGCAAAGCAGTCGATGTTGTGGAGCTGGCTGAAATGTATCTGTCTTCCTGCATTGGGGGAGGCTTGAGACTCAAGTCAGTTTTTTTTCCAGCTACTCAGTGAAGTGAATTCAACTTTTGGGAAGTCCTATTTCATATGTCTGGTTAATTGATAAGACCAAACAATTCTAGCACGGTTTTGGCAAAAAAACCCAAAGTGGTATGCAGATGAAATGTGTTTTAATATCAGACTGACTTTTAAATCACTTTAAACAGAGTTTGGAATTTCAGGCTTGAAAAACTATAGCAGTGAAATAACTGGCATAATTCCTGGGAAGCCAAAACACCATGTTGTACATTTCCCTTCTAATAAGTAGCGTTGAAATTAAAGGTAACAGGTAATATTGCCTGCAAAGTGGTGCTTTAAAATAACATTAAGGTGGAAGAGTCAGGAATGTCAGTGTTAAAGGTGATCAGATTGAGGCTGTGTAATCTTCTCTGAGTTCCCTGGAGGAAAGGAACTATGATGTAGCCTTTACTTACACATTTTATTCCACCGCGTTTGCAGAGACCATCTTTGTTTAGCCTTTGCTGTTGTTGGCTGAGAAAGAGACACTTATTTTAGATTAAAATCTTTGGAGGATGATGTTGCCAAACTCAGCCTAAGTCTCAGCTGAGCAACCATGATGCTACCATGAGTCCCTGCTTCCTTGAGAAGCCCTGGTTTTATCGTCTAGGTCCAAAATGTGGTAGAACTGATGTAGCTTGATGAAGGAGTTGAAAGAAATGGAAAGCAGGCAAATAAAAATGTTTTCCATAATTTGGTACTGCTATCTCTCCCTGTTATTGTGATTTGCATTAATTTGTTTTATTGTCTGTATATATTTGGCACTGAGTATAAGTGCTTTAGCAAAAGGATAAGGCTGCAAAGAAGCAAAGGTGGTGTTTTCATCTTAAAACTGAACTCCTTCCTCTTCCTTTTAGATCTCAGGAGCTAAAATTTGCAGCAAAATATTCAAAGCAAGATTCAGAGGAAAAAAAATGAGCCTAGCATTAACAGTTTGTCCTAAGTTTCTGTAAAAAAAATCGTAAAAAAAATTGTGATGATTCAGAATTTTCATACTCTTTTTTTGTGTGTGTGTCGTCCTAATTAGAACTTTTAAATCTGTTATTTAGTGATCCTGTATCACAGTTGAATTACCAAAAAATTAAGTTGTTGGTTTTTTTTCAGTAAGCAGGAATAGAAGTAAAGTCTTATTTTTACAGAAGAAAGTAGATAAATATAAAGCACAATAAATTCTTCTGCCTGTCTCTAACATTCTTTTCTTTTTTTCCTTCTTTTTTTTTTTTGTTTCCCAGTGATGACCTTTTCTCTCTGCCCTACTGTCCAGGGAAAACCCTGGTGGTTGGAGCTTCCTATGTTGCCTTGGAATGTGCAGGATTTCTTGCAGGTCTTGGATTAGATGTCACTGTAATGGTGAGATCCATTCTCTTGAGAGGATTTGACCAGGATATTGCAAACAAAATTGGTGAATATATGGAAGAACATGGAATCAACTTTATTAGGGGGTTCGTGCCAATCAAGGTAGGCTTAAAGTGGTAGATGACCACAGTTGATTGCAATATTCCTATCATAATGCTTTAAGATGTAAATCATTTTAGTGAATACAGAAGTTGAATTTGCAGTACAGTATCTGATACAATATAGTATGAGCTAGTTTTTGGTTTAAACTGAGTAAGTCCATGAATCTTATGTAATTGACAAATACAATATAGTCCTGGTATTAACATTTTTTGAGATTCCAGAATTCATTGCCTGGATTAGTATTTGTTGCATTAAAAATGCTGTTTACTCCTGCTCTTCCTCGTCCTGCAAATGTTGAATATAGTTAAATTCAGCAGTTGTCCTGAAATCTGTGCCACGTCTTGCAGGCTCATAGTTAAGCAGATGAGTAATGTCTTGTGAGATCGGGGCCAGTGCATCACAAATAGTGATACTTTTCATTGCCAGTTCTAAAATTCTCAGCCAGCAAATACTGCTTATGTCCCCAGGACCAGTGGGCTATCCGGAAAAATAAATGGGCTTTATAAGCATCCGTCTGTATCCCTAACTTGACAGAGTCCTTAAATACTTGTTGAGTTTTCTTTGAGCACAGTAGGGAGTACGCATGCAGCTAGCTGTGTACATGTAAAGGCAAATGCAGGTTGAAAAGCAGATAAACTCTAGGGCCTTTCTAATCTAAAATTGCCTTATCAAAGACTTCAGAGGATGCTAACAGTATTTTTCTTCATTTTTTTTCCCTCAATAATTAGTGCTTATTTATTATGAAATGGGAAATGATGTATTAAGCAGTTTTCAATTAAGGCAGCTTGTTACTGAGTCTTAATGCTTTGGGAATTAAAGCATTAAACCAAGTGAAGACTGTTCATTTTCACATTAAGAAATGCTCATGCCAGTTACCGCGCTGTGGATCTGACCCCCTCTCACAGAGCGGAAGAGATGTGCCACGAGAAGTCAAAGTGGGTGTTTCATGGAACTTCGGTTTTGTGCACGTTTGCATGGCAGAAATCCCATGTTGTATTAAAAGCAGGGATGATTATCTAGATTTTTTTTCCACATGTAGCTTTTTGTAGCTCTTCTGGGGGATCTGAAGGAATCTGATTTGACAAGAAGTAGATCATTTTGACTAAATGGCAGTCGGTCTCCTGCAGATGCACCCTGTGAAGAGGAGTCCTATTACTGTGGTCACAAAATGCACTTCTGTGTATTTTACTCTGTCCCTTCACTACTTGTCTTTGATTTCAATGGGAATAAAATATTTGGCCCTGTTTTCAGTTGAGCATATCCTTAGACTTAAATTGCTGGATATGTTTTTAGCAGGTCTTCTCATCTCTTTCAAACACTGTTTTTGAAGTTATGTGTGTTGTGCTTATTAAAACCCTTCTTTGGGACGTTTGAAGACAGAATGTGAATTATTATAAGTAGTAGTGCCTTTGAATAGGAGCAGTTTAGCACAGCAATCCTTTAAAGTTGGTAGGATGGCACAGAAGGTCTGGGCTTTTATAATTTAAAAAAGGGGAAGAGTACTTCATCAGAAATTTCTATTTTTCTTTCTTCAAATATTGAATATGCAGTGAGAACTAGGGCAGCTGTTGAAAAGTAGTTTTTCTTCTGTAGAACGAACGCTGAAGATTTCCCAGACTGAAGTTAAGTGTTGCACACGTATGTGTCTCTTGTACGCACAGCCAGCCATGGGAAGTAGCTGGGCACCTTGTTGTTCCTGGGAGGGTAAAGGAAGGACTGTAGCTGAGGATACCCAGTCCTTTCCTCACAGCCCAGTGAACATAAGTGAGGACAATAGAGAACCCACCTATGTAGTTTCAAAGTTCATTCACTTGTTTACTTGATTAATTTAGCAGAGGAAAAAGGAGTGTTTGGGAAAAATAGCCAGGGGTGTTGCTCTTTCTGCTTTTTGTTTTCTGTTATATAGAGGGGTGAGGTGTTAAAGGGGGAATATTTTGGGGTTTGTTTTGTTTTAACCGAACCTTCATTTTTTATTACTCTGAACAAAGAGCATGGTTGTAAAAGATTCACCATTGGGTTTTGGGTTTGGTTTTTTTTTTTGCTTTGCTGGAATAGGTGGTAACCTGCTACATTAATTGAGAAATGCCGCAGCTGGATCCCTGTCTAAAACTAGGAATAATTATTTCAGCTGACTCTGAAGATGGTTTTTTTTCTTAAGCTGCTGGTGTTTTTCCAGCCATTTAGAGCCAGCTGCTGCCCTCTCCTGCAAGGCCATGGCAGCTTCACATGTTGGACTAATATCATTCAAACAGGGCAAAAGCCTGTTCTGCTAAGGGCTGGGCTGTGACTGTAGCTTCCTACGGGTGGAAGGCACGATTGTGGTTGAAGAAAATGCCTGATGGTGTTTCCAGGTCTTGCAGGACCTCCTCTGTCCCCAGTTAATACTAGCAGCTCATGTGGTGGGTGGGCTTGGACAAGAACTCAGCTATCAATCAACTTGTATAAACAGAAACAAGGTCTTGTTCTGTTGGTCACAAGAATAAATACATGGAGCTAAACCAAAATGTTTAAACATGCAAGTCGTAATCACGAATCTAGAGAAAGGTGAAAATATCTTTAGAATGAATGCTTGAATTTTATGTCATGGTAGAAGACTCATTTTCAGTGATAAGATATACGGTTGGACAAAGTTATATTTGCATATCTTTATTTGAAACTAAACTGCATTCCCGCCCCCCC
>VXBJ01006941.1:532396-594399 GCA_013400055.1 Nycticryphes semicollaris
GATTGAGGAAGGAACCCCTGGAAGATTGAAAGTTACAGCCAAGTCCACAACAGGGAACCAAGTAATTGAAGGAGAATACAATACGGTGAGTCCTGGCTATATACATTAAGAAGGTGAAATAGCCTTCCAATTAGCGTTAAGATTTTGTGGGATGTTCTTATCTGTAGTTTAGATTTTTTGCAATTATTTTTTAATCATTGCAATATGCTAATTGCGCACAATCAACATGTAATTAATGTGACAAAAGTCCCAGAATCCCTGGGTATGACTCCCATGTGCCTTTGCAGATCATGTATGTACTTTGGAAACCTGTTTTTTTAGCTTAGGGATGTAGATGAGCTTGGTCATGTGCAGGATTTTTCCCCCGTGGGATATTTGTCATAAACCATACGTAGTGATTTATAATAGCTTCCATAATAACGAAGGCACGCTGCTCTGGAGTTAGCACAAAACAATGGCCTGTGCAAGAGCTAAACAGACAGGTGTCAAGCCTTCCTCGAGACCTGTTGACGCAGCATCTTCACAAAAAAACAACTAACGCCCTGGGGCAAGTCAGTCTGGGAACTTCATTACACGCTTAAAACAGTAAAATTGCAGTGTGCAGGTATGCTATTACATTTTTGATTGACTGTTTCCATCACCCCTCGCCCCACTCGTTTTCTTAGGCCTTGATGCTGAAAGGGAAGAAACAAACACGTGAATAGAGTGTTTGGAACTACACAGAATGCATAAAGAGAAGCCTTTGCCAGCTTGGGATTTTAGAGTACAAACACTGTGTGCCAGTTTAACTGCATAGAGCATCAGTCATCCCCTAACAAGGACATGCCTCAGTGTATCCGAGTGCTAATACTATGAGAAAGTGTAACAATAACAACAGAGCTGTTGCACAGTGTTGTAATTCTATTTCTCCTGGTCCATAGTAGTGCAAGCTTGTTAGCTAGCAAATCAGTGCCATCTTTCCTTCACAGAAGCTTCTGATTTCTTATTGCTACTACGTCTTTTACTGCCATGCTGTCACTCCTCATCCAATCTATGAGCTGTGTGTGATGCATTTTAAGAATTTTAGCTCTGAAGATCTGCCGTGCTTGGTCATCTAAAAAAATTTGAAGCAGATCTAGGATTCCTTCATCGCAGTTCTTAAGTTCTTAGTTGTCTATGAGAAGCATTGTGTAGTACCCTGGGCAGTTGTCCAAGTCTGGAAAGCACATAGCACTTTTTCTTGTGATGCTATAAGCTAGAAATTATTTTTCTTGTTGAGGTAGCCAGGGTGATACGGTGGGCAAGAACTTGGCCTGCTCTGTCCATCATTCTGAACAAACGTTCAAACAACGTTACACCTGCTGGCATCCTACAAGTAATATTCAACAAGTAATATTCTTTGGCAGTGACTTGACTGAGAGCCTATTTAAGTAAATTGTATTTTCTGATCAAAACAAAGGTTATTTTATGGTCTTTTTATTTTCCAAAACATCTGAGTTTCCTTCCTAAAGAGCCCTTTCTTTGTGGTTCATTTAAAAGTCATCTGCTCTGGTAGGGTTGTGGTGCAACACGTTGGTATAAAAGTGTGAGGAAATAAAGAATTTGACATTAATTGCTTTTTTTTTTTGCATACTCTTGGGGTGTTTTTCCAGGGAAAGCAATTTGGCTATATTTAATCTTATCACTAAAACCAGGTATTATTAGGTCACGGTGGTGTGTGGCTTGTCTTGAACTCTATGAATGTACAATGAGTAACAAATGCATTCTTCTTAATGTGACCAACCCTTAGAAAGGTTATCTGTGATATCTAATTAAAATAAGAGGTAGTCACATGCAAATGCACTTCGGAAGTTTAAAAAACTCAGTAGCATGCGTTGCTGTTTTGCAGGTGTTGCTAGCAATCGGAAGAGATGCGTGCACAAGAAAAATCGGTTTGGACAAGGTTGGAGTGAAGATCAATGAAAGGTAAGGCCAGGTGTCTGTGTAACACTGTGTAACGCTGACTCCTGAGCTTGCGGCGCTTACTGTTGCAACGGTCGTGCCTTTTAAACACTTTGAGGAAAATTTTGTTTCCTGTTTGCATAAGCTTGGGTAGGAGAATGCAGTGGAGAGCTGTATTTTCTCCCATAGTATTGCCTCATTGGCTTTTTTGATACTGAAATGTCACTTCCTAAATGCTGGAAGACAGAAGTGTCTGTTGCGTTCTATCTGGGTTCACGGGTCAGTCTCAGCTTCTACCAGTGACTGGGCTTTCTAGGATTTGTCAGTTGTTCCTTGTACTCTCTTCTTCCCGTCTCCTCCTTTTTATCTCTGCCACCTCTTGGGGCAGAGATCTGTTTGTCCATACAGGCTTTTAGTGTGGTGGGGTTTGTTTACATTTTTAATGTCAATGCTACTATATGCATATTTTGAAATACAAGGTCAAAGTCGTATTCCTTAAGCTCACAGTTGGAGTTGGTGATGTGTTTTGGAGGAGTTTATTTCTTGCCTTAGAGCAACCCTTGGGAACAATCTGTGTCCTGTAGAGGAGCTTTTCATGTTTAATGTGGTGAGGTTGTTGCACCAGGGAGTGGAGCTACCGGTAACGTTTTCAATATTGGTAACTAGAACATCTTCTAGGCTTGGGGCTCCCCGATGATCTTCCCTTTGAAGGAAAGACACGGGACCTGAACTTGACTTGGTGGCCTATGGAAAAAGAGTGCAACTCATATATGAACGTGGTGACCAATGTTGCTGAAGGGGACTGTTGTGATGTTCTAAATAAGTGGGAATCTTGGTCCACTCAAACTTGGCAGCCTTGTAGAACAGTACTCATCTCTCTGACATCAGGGCAGGGATTACTCACTTAACAGAATGGACTATAAGAGTATTAGTATAAATGGATGTTTGTTAACAAGAGCAAAACTGAGGAAGTTGGATTTTAGTACAGGAATCGCCACTGGTCCCTCAAAATAACTGTGTGACTGTTTCTGTGCCTGCCTGATTAGGTTTCCCTGTTACGTGTGTTTCCTGCAGTGATTACTGCACTATCTCACTTATTAATAATTAAAAACTTCCATTAGCTCAGTACACTTATAGCTAAAAAGCTTGCTGGCTGTCCCTTAGGTAGGGTGTCTAACAGCTTGACCTGTCTCTCTGTAGAAGCCTGAAGGGTGAGTTCATAGAAACTGCTTCAGCCGCTGGACTGGAATTTCAGTAGCGGAGGAATTCTTTTGTCCTGCTACTTGAGCAGGAGAAATGTCTCTTCCTGCCTTTCCTCAAGGTTGTCAGTACACAGCTCAGCTGGTGGTCGGGGGTCCTGGAGGAAAGCATTTATGCTTCACCGTTCAGGAGATAAACAACAACTTCACGGGCTGCCTCCTTCTCCACTGTGTAAACTCCCGTAGTTTTGGTCAAATTTGCCCTGCTTTGCATTCTTGCCCAAGACTGTGAGATTACAAATATGACTTCTTTCCCTCGTTCTTCAAATACATGTCTTTCTCTTAAAACTGAACTCCTGCAAGGTTATTTACACCTCCAGTCTCCACAGCCGAGCACTTAGATCTTTTTTCTGGTTAATTCAAATTGCAGGACGGGAAAAATTCCTGTCAACGATGAGGAGCAAACAAACGTGCCGTACATCTATGCTGTTGGAGATATACTGCAGGACAAGCTGGAACTCACACCAGTGGCAATCCAGGCAGGAAGGTTGTTAGTCCAAAGGCTTTATGCTGGAGCAACTGGTAAGGTAAGGAACCAGGTGCCACAAAACGCTGTCCTTGTTCTACTTCTAAGTGCAGAGTGCAAGTCTGCATGTTTATGGAAAACTCAGCAGGCTTTTAAGGATTAGCTTTGATGATCACTTTAATTTTCCCCTTGCAAAGATATTACTGCAGATATGTTCTGCTAATTGTGTAGGATGAAATTTATACCTTATGGATTAAGTCATAGACTTCTTTTTTCCTATTAAGAGTTTTATTTTTCTCTCAGGGTATAATGATAATAAAATTAACTGAGATCATTTAACTTGTTTTTAACTCCACCACCCTAAATATCAGCAATCATTCCCATCCCATTAAGTGTTTTAACTCTAATTCATAGGCAGTTTGCTAAACCTATCTACAGTCCCTAAAGAGAGTCTAATAGGGGTTTGTGATGCTCTTTGTTTTCAATGTTGTTTCCATTATTTTTTTCACTTCTCATCCATGTGTTTTCAATGCAATACATAGTTCTACTTACAATTGAATGTGGATAGAAAGGAAGATCAAAAGTGCCAATAAATCAGCACATATTTGCACCTGAGAAGTTGAATTCATCGATTTGGTGCTTATGTTTCATACTAGTGCAATTGTAGGTTTCAGTCAACCTATGCTAGTCCAAATAGAAGTAACACGGGGACTCATTTATACCTTATCTTTAAACCAGGAGGAAAGGAAAGGGCCTTTCGAGAACTGTTATCCAGGCACCATTGATGTGGGTGTTTGTCTTACCTTTGTAACCACAGAGCATGAGCCTGAAGGCTATTCTCCCTTAGAGCCTCCTGTATTCATATCAAGTTCAGCTCTTGGCCAGATTTAGAGCTTGACTGAGCTGTTTATTTTAGGTTGGCAGGTATTGCAGTAACAGAATTCTGCATCAGTGTGCATAATGTCATTACTTCAGCCAGGCAAAGTTTAAGAAAACCATGGCTGGAGCCAGAATGTTTTTTTTTTTTCTTGCTGCAATATTATGGATATGTCTTAATTTATATTTTATGCCAGATAACTGTCTTTCAATGTATGAAAGTCCTTATGCTGCCAAAGAAAGCATCATCTCTTTCAGTGAATCCAGGAAATGAGTAACTACTTAGATGGGATCCTGGCTGGAAAGGGTGATTGTATGAAACATAATGAAGTGTGTTAGGGATAGGTGGGGAAAGAGTAGTAAGGTGTATCTTAGTTGATCCCCAGTCACAGAGGACATTAACTAGAGTTGAATTCTGTGGAAATTAGAATTACTGGAAATTAAGTAGATCCGACCAGCCTGCTAGTCTGCTATGGCAGAACGAGTGATGGGGTGGATATGGGGAGAGCGGTGGATGCTGTTTACTTTGACTCTAGAAAAGGCGTTTGACACTGTCTCCCGTAACATTCTCGTAGACAAACTGGTGAAGTGCAGGCTAGATAAGTGGACAGTGAGGTGGATTGAAAACTGGCTGAGTCTTAAAGGGTTGAGACCAGCATTGCAAAGACCAGCTGAAGGCCAGTCACTAGCAGTGTGCTCGGTCCAGAGCTGTTTAAACATCTTCGTTAATCATCTGGATGATGAGACAGAGTTCATCCCTCAGCGAGTTTGCAGATGATAAAAAACTGGGGGAAGTGACTGATGCGCCCAGTGTTTGTCCTGTCACTCAGAGGGCCTTGTCAGACTGGAGCAATGAGCTGATAGGAATCTCACGGAGTTCAGCTAGGAGACATGTGCCTGGAGAGGTGTCACCCCATGCACCAGCTGGAAAGCAGCTGTGTAAAGAAATCCTTGTGAGTGTCTGGAGGACAACTTGACTGAGCCAGCAATGTATCCTCTTGACAAAGAGGGCCAGTGACATCCTGGTCTGCTTCCTGGCAGAGCATTGCCAGCAGGTGGAGGACAATGGCCTTTCCCCCTCCACTTGGCTCTGGTGAGACGAGTTTGGAATTTATGTCCAGTTTTGGGCTCCCCAGTATAAGAAGGACAGGGCAAGTCCAGCAAAGGGCCGTGGCTCTGGAGCATCTGGTGCATGAGGAGAGGCTGAGACAGTTGGGAATTTTTGTAGCTGGCAGAACAGATGCCTTAGGGGGCTCTTATATCAATTTATCCTTGATGATAGAGAACAAAGATGATGGAGCCAGGCTCTTCTCAGTGGTATCAAGTGCAACAATAAGAGGCAATAGATTCAAATTGAAACATTTTGAAAATTCTTCTTTACAGTGAAAAACTTCTTTACAGTGAGGTTGCCCAGGCCCAGAGGTTGCTCAGAGTGGGAACCTCTAGAAATGAAAAGTGCCGCTCAAGTCAGGGGCTCAGTGTTTCTCTTTCGTGGTGTGTGATGAGGCACACAGTATGAGGTGTAGTTCTAAGTGTCCCTCCAGACAGCTGTAGTTCACATCTTTGGTTCTTTGGCATCGCTTAAGCTACAGCTGATAAAAAAGATGATGCTTTTTGGATGTTGGTGTTGTCTTCACAGCATCCTGAGCTAAAAATAGCATGCTTTGTAGACGCAGCTGAACAGTCTACTTTTTATCTCTAGTTTGACCTGTGATCTGGTACGTTTTTAAAACAGGGCACTGAATTTCCTATTCCTTTTAATCTATGCATACTAACAGCAGTGTGGCTTTAAACTGTTGTTCTGTTCTTGCTCTAGTTAACACCTCTGAGAGGGACAAAACCAAAACTGTAGCTTAATTTTTAAAAATTTAACAAAGAACACGTGGCTTTCAGAATTATGAATAATCCAACTTTTCATCCTGTCTTTCAGACTGCTGAATTTTTACCCACTGTCCTGATTTTATTACTGATGTTGTGTTGTTTGGTTTGTTTTGAATGCCATACAGTGTGACTATTTGAATGTTCCAACCACTGTATTCACGCCTTTGGAGTATGGAGCCTGTGGGTATTCTGAAGAGACTGCGGTGGAGAAGTTTGGGGAGGAAAACATTGAGGTAAATGCCTTAAGTTCCTCTGGATTTGAAGTTCTAAATTGGTAAATTAAAATAATGGTAAGAGTCCATCAAAGCACCATTCTGTGTTCTGATGTAAGGGCAGGAGGTGACTAAGTACATTTTCGTCTTCCTTGGCAGTTCCTAGACATGCTATAAAAATAGTCCCCAGTTCTGATAGCTTTAGTTGCAAATATGTTCTATTTTTGGCAAACAGGGCTTGATGGTGGAATGTTTGGTTTTTTAAAAGAATAAGGGATTTCTTTGTGTTAGCAAATACTTCAGGACAAATTAAATCTGGATATGTGCTAGAAGTTATATGTTGCTTTTTATATCTAAAGGGGAGCTTTTTGTAGCTACAGTGTGGCAAATGCCTTGCTATAGAAGGAACACTTTTACTTTATAAAGCCAAACATTGTTATGCTCATTTTCCCTGTTTATTTTGACTATGCGAGGAGGTATGTGCTTAATTTTACTCACGTGAATGATCCCTTTTCAGCCAGTGGGATTGCTGGTCAAGAGTGAAATTAGACATATGTAAGCACTTAGTGCCTTAAGGCAGTTCTTACAAAATACTGTACAGACCACGTTGCAGAAAGCGTGAGGGGAAGGAGCCTGACAATAAACTGAGCTTTTTATGTCCCGTGCAGATCACCTGGGGAGCACTATTTGAGGAAATAAGCAGATAAGTGGCAGCTCATAAACTTGAGAACTTGTCTCCCTCTTAGCTTTGTCAGTTACGGTTTTTGACTTGGACTGTGGAGGAAAGAAGTAAAATAGGACTTGAAATAGCAGTGTGTCAAGTACTGTAAGTTATTTTCTCCCCACAAAGTTTGTGTGTACGGAGTCAATTTTTTGTTACTGAGTCAAATTCTTGCTGTTGCATGTGTAACATTGGACCTTCTTTGTGGAAAATGCACTTTCCATTTTCAAAGCCATTTTTGTAAATTTGCATGCAGAGGCATTTATACTGTGACTAAGTACTAATTTAGTTTGTTCTGACCTCTCTGTCATGTCACCATATTGGCTTTTGCAAAGCTTCGCTTGCGGATTATTGAGTTGCATCTGTCATTTGAGTTTCAGATAGTGATGCTTATTAATACTTTGTAACCCAATTAGTGTGGGAAAACATTGAGCTGGCTTTCCTAGCTTGTGAAGGGATGTACTTTTACTGGACTCGTGATCAACTGAAAACTTACTTCAAATAGTAATCAGTCTGAGGTTAGCTTGTAATGGGAGCTGGTGAGAGTTCTGGGTAGAACTATGCCTCAAAACACCCTGGCTTTTTCTGAGAACACACGCTACAGAGGTGGGTGAGCAACCTTGGCTGCAGCTAGACGTCTGGCCGGTGATGTTGGATGGGGCAGATGGAAGAATTTGGTTTTGTTGTGGGGTTTGTTTTTTTTTCAAACGTACTTTCCATTTTGCAGTGATAAATAAACTAAGAGAGCACGCAAAAAGTACACCCTCATCTTTCCAAAACCCGGGCTCTCAGGCTATTTCTTCCATTTTTTTTTTTTGGGGCTCTGAGAAATATTTTTGCCTTCATCCTTGGTGAGCCCAGAGACAGTAGCGCCATACGTGAGGGGAGCTTGTATGTAACTAGTTTAATAAGAACATGGTGACCTGCATCCTGGAAGTGTAATACATGTATGGCTTCTTGTTTGGGTTTTTTGTTTTGGTTTGGTTTTTTTGTTTGTTTCTTTGGTTTTGCTTGCTTGGTTTTAATTATTGCTTGGCCCTAGTGCTTGTTTGGTAGAGGCTTTCTTCTTTGGCATTCGTCAAGGGGAAAGAGTGTCACCCTGCTCTCGGGCACTCCAAATGCTACATGCATGAGTGATTACTGGTGAACAGTTAGTAGCTAATGGTTCATCTTTGCACTGTGTCACGGTTGTTGAAAAATTTTACATGTGTCATTTCCAAAAGCAACTGCCCTCAGTAGTAAAGCTCCGCCTTTGGAGCCAAACGAGGCAAATTTAAGATAATCTGGTGGGTTTTGGAAGATCATGCTGTCTGCTGTGAAACTACTCGAGTTGTTTCTATTTTTTTTTTTAACCTGTGTTGTATTTCTAGGTGTACCACAGTCATTTCTGGCCACTGGAATGGACCGTGCCATCCAGAGACAACAACAAATGTTACGCAAAGATAATTTGCAATATTCAAGATAAGGTAAGTACATCTTTCCTTCCAGGAAAAACAGCAGCTATACATTCATCATAGGGATCATTGATACCACAGCTATAAGTAGGTTATTTTTAACAAATTAAAATTAATTAAATTTTTATACCTTTTGAAATGTAGTAAGTATTTATAGTGATACAATACGTTCGTTTATACAAAAGATGGCCCTTAGTGAAAGAGAAAATTCTGCTGTTGCTATTGGTATATGATACTTCTTCCACACATGTAAAATAAGAAGTAGAGATCTCTAAGACTATTCAATAACTTTGAAAATCAATGCATGTAAAAATGGTTAGAATTTTTGTCAGTTTATCTCCCCAAACTGGAACATTCTCTTCAGGGAAATTCTTCTCTCTGAAATGGAGGTTCCCCAGAAACCATCAGAACTTGTAACATCTGCAAATCCACGTGTGTCCATAAAACTCTAGAGCTCGTTTTAACAGGATTAATGTATCTTGCCTGCACAAATCTCATTTATTAAGGTGATAATGCCAGGATTATCCTAGGATATAATTTCTTGGGTATGGAAATGTACAGTACCTGCTGTGGCACAAGAAAATTACTAATTGGTTAAAAGAATTTGTATGCCGTTCTCTGAATGATCATAATCTGTTTAATATAAAGTAGTTGATTTTAATAATATGAATTATTATGGAGAATAGTAGGCTGTTAAAATGTATTCCTGTTAGGATAGTGGCATGGAGTTATCAGGCCTAAAAAACTTCTGGATCTATTTCGCCTCTTTTCTTTAATTGTTAGATACAGATATATCTTCCCACAGTCTTTCTAAACATCACATCACAATTTTGTTAAATTTGCAAACCTGTCTGGTTTTGCCCATCTCCTCTTTCTGAAGGAGTTTGCACTAGAGTGGAAGCTATTTTAGAACCCAGGCTTACGTTCCTAATCCAAAATTATGAAAATGAAAACACTTACTGCTGTTTTGAATGTTTCCATGTCTTGTCCTGAAAATTTGAAATATATTTAAACATCTAGGGGTAGAGTTGAAAAGTTACTCTGGATGAAAAATAGTTGAGAAACTTTTTAAAACTAGTTACCTCAGTTGCATTACTGTGGGGATTTTTTAAATATAGGTCCATATTTTAAAAGAAAAATAAGGGTAATTCCATTTTAGTTATTAGCTAATTATAGCTTTTCTTTAAATAAACCCTGTGGTAAATCTCACTCCTCAGGCTTACTGAAAGAAAAACTCAGTGTACTGAGTACGTCCACACTCCCTTACATGTGATATTTAGCGGGAGGAGCAGATAATTTCTGGTACCCAACTAGGCTGCATCTATGCTCAGCAAAATCTGGTTACTGCCCTAGAAGCCACAGAAGCCCACAGCAGTTGGCACTTGCTAAAGGAGACATGCCTGTTAGAGAAGCAAGCTTTTCCCAGGCGTCAGTTTAGTTACAGAGCACTTCTTGCCACATCTGGGTAAGCCAGAACTTTACCTTGTGGCCCTTTCCCATAAGCGGCTCTCGAACTGAAAGTGCTTCAATAGGTCACGCACCGCGTACCCGCCCAGCACAGGCCCTGCTGATGCAAACCTTTGTGCAAGGGGCTGGTCTTTACTTAGGCAAGCAGGCTGATGGGAGGAGTGGAAGAGCTTGCCTGAGTAAGATTTAAACGCGTATTTGTGATTTGGCCACACGCTATACTGAAGCGTAGGCCGCGGCGCGCGTTAAATTTGCACGCTGTTGATGTACACAGAGGGCTTCTGCACAAAACTTCGTACAGAAGCCCATTCTTGAGTTCCTAGTTGAGTCTTTTTTTGTTAAGAAAGAACAAAATGATACCAATTATCTCCCATCTATAGGTGCTAATGGTAGCTCACATTTGTGTGGCTTCCTTAATTTGTGGCGTGTTTTGTGAACCGGTGAAATTATAGACTCTGAGTAAGAGAATCCTACACCTTCTCTAAAGTGAACCAAAGGCATGACTGTGCTTGTATTTGGTTACTTTTGGTCTTTAGGAGAGAATCATTGGTTTCCATGTCCTTGGTCCAAACGCTGGAGAAATCACCCAAGGGTTTGCAGCTGCCATGAAATGTGGGGTGACAAAAGAACAGCTGGACAGCACCGTTGGAATCCATCCCGTCTGTGCAGAGGTTTGTACATGAAGTCACCTCGTGTTTCAGGCTTTCGTAGCGTTCTGGGTAAAGGTGCTGGAAATCTGAACAGCAGAGCTCTATTAAAGAGGTCAGAAACTGGGGGAACGTAGGAGGGAGGGAAGGACAGGAAAATATCTCTTTTTGATATTTGGAAATCTAACATTTAGGTTTAATCTGGGATTACTGTTTTGGGTTTTTTTTTTTTTTTCAGTGTGTTAATTTGTGAAATGTTTATGGTCTCCTCTAATCCATTGCTCCCTCTACTGGGAAGTATAGAATTTTCCTGCCACTTGAAAATCCGTTTATAAAGGCTTCAAATTCTATTTCTGCTGAAGTGGCTGTCAAAGCTAAATTTTTGAATATATGTGTACAAAAATAGACATATAAACTGGTGCTATGGGACGGGACCAGCTACGTGACAATTATTTCTACTAAATTCTACCCTTCTAAAGATCTCTCCTTTACTCTCAAGGGCTTGGCTTTTAAAGTGAAGTACACAAGGCCACACAATCGTTATTTTTGTGTGTGTGGCTTTTTTCTTGCTTGTTCCTCGTTAATGAAAGGCTTCATTTTCTCTATTGGGTAGGGAACAGCTCGTCCCAGGTATAAATCAGAGATGCTCCCTCAATTTTCATAGTATTAGGGCTGGGTTTATGACCTGAGGATCCCTGCAAAAACTGTCCATTGCTTTTTTGGGTCTTTGCACAGGATCTGTGGGTTTGCTTTCGTGTGTGAGGTAGAAGAGAGCACCAGGATAGTGGTGGTCTGCAGAAGTGAAGTCCACTGCTCTTGTTTTGTGTTTCCAAAGTGATACAACAAAAAGCAATATAATACGAACCCCATTAATGGAATGGGCTGCCAGCAGTGTGAATCACCTTCGAAGCGTCTGCAGTTCAGGTTCTGAGGGGTTTTTTTTCCCCTGTCATATTATCTAATGGTGTTCTTGGAAGCCCTTAAAGAGGGGTAGCAGGTCCTTATCTTTCCAGAGGCCCTGTGGAGGGGGAACTCCGTGTGAGGCATTCCAACCTGTGAACTCAAGCGGGATGTAAGCGTATGGGGTGTGAAGAGAGGATGATAGTCATAATTTATTCTGGACATCTGAGCTGCTAAAATTGAAACTGAATAGAATGATGATTAGGCATAATTTAGGGAGGTAATTTCAGATAATCATATTTGTTTGAGTGGGGAGGAAGAAATTGGCTCAGGAGAAATACACTATTTAAAAGCTTCAGAGAACAACAATCATTTTTAGTGCCAGTCCTCAAAAGGTGGTTTGTTTTTTTTTTTAATGCCTGTTACTTAATTTAATCTCTTCTGCAGTAAACAAAAGTCAAAGTGCGAGGTGGTACTCTTCGATTAAAAAAATGCTTAAAATTGTTTGGAATTTGTGAGGACTCTGCAGATTTGGGCGAATCGAATGATGGGTAATATCGGCGTTATCTTACACCCATGTAAAAACTAAGGAGAAGGAATTCTGCTCAGAGCAGGGAAGGGACAGTGTTGCAAAGTCAAGTGCTGACATCTTCACTGGCATTAGCAGTCATTCATTTCGCAAAGAGTCTCCTGCAAAACATGATACTGCTCAGCCTGAAGAAGGCTGTAAGACCGAGGGTCCCGTTGCTCACCGCTTACACATTAGAGCCAGATTTCACTTCTTTTCTTCGAGCAGCCTTGTGTTCTGCAGAAAACATGAGTTCTGGAGGGAATTTCTTGCAAGGCGAAGCACACGTTGAGCGCGAGCACGGATTTGGTGAGACCTCAGCCTTACGGACAATTACCCCTCAGCCTAGACTGTTCCCTGTTGCTTGAAGTACAGGCGTGTAGAATCGAGCATCTGTGATGAAGAGAAAGCGTCTGCTGAAAGCTGGCCTGACTATTCCAGTTAGCTAATGACAGCTTTCCAGCCCTTGGATCTAAGGTTTTGTCTTCATTTGAATAACTAACAAATTCTATTAAAAAAAAAAACACCCAAACCCTCATGTTTCTAATAATTATTAAATTACTCCCCGCGGGCTTACTGGAGTTGTTGTGTGGTACCCACAGCTGGTGAGCACACCCAGAACTTGCAGTCTGGCTGAGAAGAAAGCAGATAAATTTTGGGCTTTTTAATCTTTGCCTTTCAAAGAGCAATAATAACAAATGGAGAGTGCCCTGTGTTGTCAGTGCGTGGATCAGAACTGAAGAGTCAGAAGGCCCGTCTCAAGCTGTAGTTTAAATACATTACTGTTCTTCTGCTCTCTATATATTGGACGTGCGTTTGTCTTCCTGATTTGTGCCTAATGCTTTACATGCTTATAGAAAGTGGGAGAGGTGCATCATTTATTGATGTTTTCTGAAGAGCTGCTGGCAACCTTAATGCAGCAAAGCTGCCCCTCAGAGAACTGCAGGGCTTTCAGTTCCCCGTCATCTTTAGATGCGCCAGCGTTTGTTTGCATAACTGAGGCGTGTCTATACTTCATTCTGTGCGGAGTTTATTCTTGCTGAGAGATGGCTTTGATGAGAGCTAATTATTGCAGCTTTGAACCGTTTAGGCAGAAGCCAGTTTCATTTCCTTTTTTTCCTTTCTGTGTTATATCTATGCAAAACTACGCAATATTTGCTTAGTAAAGTTCTGATATTAAACGAGGTTCTGTAGAATTTATATTCTTGAATTTTGATGCCTTTTCATTTTACAGTACTTATTCTCAAATAGGTTGTTTCCTTAATGTGACTTGACAGCAGAAAAGATTGGACTTCTTTAAAGTCGATTTCCTAAGTGTTTCTTAGCGGTTGGCCAGAGAATACAGATCCCAGACATAACACCTCCACCAGCAATCAGCTCCACATTTCTGTAATATCTGGAAAGGTAGAGAGGCAAAATTGATGTTCCCTGCAAACACTGTAGCCTTGGGTTAACTTCACTTTCCCAACAAAGGAGTTATCTTTGAGCCGTAAAGACACTTATTCATTAGATGGATTCATATTGCTGAGCTTGTTCCCGCTGTAAAAACGTAGGAGGATTAAGATGTTTTAAATGTATGGTTTTTTTCATAATTATTTTATCACTTTAAGCAATGACTGTGGGTTTGAGCATTACGCCCGAGTTGATCTTCTAGAAGAAGAAATTCATTGCAGCCATACTAAATGTTGTCTGTCTTTCCCTAAAGGTATTCACCACTCTGACCGTGACGAAGCGTTCTGGGGAAAACACCCTTCAGGCTGGGTGCTGAGGTTAAAGACCCCCCATTCTTCCTGTTGCCAGAGACTGACTTCCGTCGCAGCGGCCGACTTGTGCGATTCAGAAGCAAGGTCTGGGGATAAGTCACCCTCCCTCATCTGCAGGAATGCGTCCATCTTACCTGCAGCGTGCGTTCACGCGCAGGAGAAGAGCAGTGTGGGAGTCGGTCACTCGCGGTGGTTGGCTGGCAATTAGCGATGCAATGGGAATATCGACTATTGAGCTGTTGCTTAGCGGGGCATTTTGACGAATGCTTTCATGAAGTCATAGCCTGAAGCCTGCATTGTCTGGTGGGCAGTGATGGAAGAACTTGCTAGCACAGCTGGACAGCAGCTGGTTCGGTTTGGTTCGGTTTTATTCCTCTCTGGTTTCTTACCTGAACAAAGAACTTCGGAACTGAAGAATATTACCCACGAGTTCCGGTTACTGGGTAGTGCCTCTGTGTGCTCGGTGACAGCACGGCGATTGCAAGATCTCCTCCGGAGCCTGCATTTTAGCAGCTCACGTGCCTGCGGAGCGGAAATTGTGTCTACGTGCCTGATCATGAGGAAGAAGACATCCTTGGAAAAAAAAGTTTAGTACCATCTAGAATAATATATTTGTTTGGCTTCCAAACTGACTCTGCTGGGAGTTTGTATTTTTAGAGAAACTTCTTTGTGAAAATGTTCTCCTTGGTGAGAAAGGAAAATACTTCTTATGAAGGCCTTGTTATACAGAAGGGTTGTTTTTTTTTCCCCCTGACAGTAACAACAACGCATATGACACAGATGTGATCATCTTAGCTTGATCGTGCAGCTTATGTAATCATAATTAATCTAGTTTGGAACAGCCAGAATTCCAATATGGAATGAATTATACATTTAAGAGCTCTCTGCAACTTTGTTCAATTTGAATAAATTCTTCTTTTCCAGTTGAGCTGTCATATGTTGCACCTTTCAGGTCTGAATTGGCCCCTTTTGACACAGCTTCCCCTCGGATTACTGGGCCTGTAAAAAAAACAACCCAAACAAAACCCCAAAAAACAACAACCAAATAACCTCCCTCCCAAACAAGCAAACAAAACCCCCCACCCAACCTCCAAAAACAACAGTGAAAAATTTTCAACGTAGATATGGCCTAAAAGCTGTATTTGGTTCCATGTGTGCATTGGGTTATATTTAATTAAGAACACAATACTTTTAAAATAGAGGTTTCCATGAAAAATAACCGAGTCTTGAATATTCCTCCTGGGTTTGATAAACTGCATGCATATATATCACAAAATGGTAAAAATGTCTCTTTGTAATGGAAATGAATGCGCTTTTTCATCTGGTTTTTCATTTCTCTCTGTTTTAGCAGAAAGGTTCGGATTAGTTTTATTAAATGGTTCTTGGGAGTCTAGTAGTGTGGTGGGAACAGGGGGTAGGTAAATTCTTCAGCCCTCTGGGCAAAACAGCTTATGCCTAAATTTCTACCTGGGAGCAAATTCATGTATTTCTATTGAGATTTCTAGAATAGTGTTTCAAGTTATTTTTATAAACTCGTATGTAACTGAAGGATTTGCAAAGGTCTGTGATGGTATTTTTCTGGCCAGTTTATTAAATAAATTGAGTATTTGCACACACAGATGCTTATTTTGATGCCTCTTCCAAGCAAAGAAACCCGATGGTAGCAAGACCATGGTTTGGTTTGGTTTTCTTTACAGGCCAGAAGAGGGCACCTTGAGAAATCCAGCTGTGATTTGTTTCAGGCTTTTGAGTTTTGAAGGCAGATAGTCCTCTGAGAAACAGGGTTCGGGGCTATTTTATGTGCATCAGCTTGCATGTTAAACGCAGGAGGAAGGCATGGTTAAAAGCAAGGCATTAATTAGGAAACCAGCCTTCCACTGTTTGCACCAGCTGCCATCTGGGTAACTTCTTAAAAAGCCAGGAGGGTGGGTGGCTGAGCTGTTGAGCAGCAGTAACCATTCCTATTTAAGTGCACCCATTTTCAGGCAAGTCTCTGGGAGAGTCACACCCGGGGGGGATAAAAGATGTAGATGAGCTTGGCTTTGCAACGTGGGCCCCGTGTGTATCAGTTCCTGTGGGTCACGGCATCGTAAATACTGTGCATTCTTACACTAGTCACTTACAATTCAGTGCTGTTGGTTTTAATTACTGCTATTTTTTTCCTTTAAATTGAAAAATTGGGAGGCCTTTTTTTTTTTTTTTTGGTCTAGGGCTTTTTTCTTTTCTTTCCCCAGGAAAAAAAATAAAATAAGATTTTCAGATGTGTCGTCTGTGCACGGTGATAGAGGAGCAAAGTGTTTAGTACCACTATCAGATTAAGCATACATTTGGTAATGCCTACTTTGGAAGTATAGGCTAGAAAATGTAGTAAGTTAAGTAGTATTTATATTCAGCCAATATTCATTAGTTATTAACGTATCTTTTTTTCTTACCAGAGCGTAAGTTAGAATTAGCCGAAGGTATTACAGATAAAAATGCAGACAGCAAACTTCAGAAACTTTAGCAGGGAATTAGTAGATCAGTAGAATTTCACCGGCATCTCCAAGAAATACTGCTTTTTCTTCTTTTTTAATCTTCCCTGACCCCAGCTGACTATTCACCATTTACCCCTCTCCCCTTGCTGTGAGGTTTTGGCCGCAGCCCTAACTTGCCTGTAGGGCTTGTGTTCAAACTTGCGTCCCACCTTCCCTCCTCCAAGGCCTGCTGCCTCCTGGAGTCCCAGCGCAGGAGACACGCTGCTTGGCAGGACCAGCTTCAGAGGAGGTGGATCTCCTGAAGATGTGGTGGGCACCGGAGGTTTCACAGTAGGGTAGGTATCTTGCTGTGCCTTGTGGGAAGACCTTGCCCACGTCAAGCCTGCTAATGATGGTGTCACTGGCCGTGGCACCGGAGCACATCCCTTGCTTTACGATGCCACATGGCAGCTGGTGGATGACTGTAGGAGAAGAGCCCCACGGCTGTGCGCTGCTGGCACGTGCTGTGCCAATGCAAGAGTGTGAAGAAGGGGCCAGATGGCTGAGTCTGTCAAGTAAAAGTTGACAGACTCCTGTCAGGTCAAAATGCCGTATAAATGTTTGTGGCAAGATGGCAGCTCCGCTGAGAGTGACGTTTCAGAAGCCCTTTCTCTTCGAAGACTGGCTTTCCTGATTGCTCAGTTATCTTCGACGTGGGATGGTGTGAGACTGCTTTCTTGCCAAGGCCTATTTGGCCTCCAGACAAATTAAACCTTAAAAAAAAACTAAACAAAAAAAACCAAAAAACCAAACAGAAAGGCAATACCAGGGGATCTGCCACACCACTGGCCTCCCCTCTGCATGCACAAAATGGCAGAAGGTTCCTGAGAGATTTCCATCCCCGAGAAAGTGGTTGTGTCGGGACAGGGTTTTGGTTTGGGGGCTGCCCGCTGGAAGGTGGGAATGGAACTGGGGCCTGGGTGTTGATGAGGGAGGGTGACAAGGCGTCACGTGGAGTTGTGAGGGTAGGCCAAGGGCCCTCCTCAGAGACCACCGAATCTGGAGAACGCAGGAGGGTCTCTGCAATGGCAGGCTACCTTTTGGCTGGGCCCATCCTGTGGGGCTCGTGGGAGCCTGCAGATCTGAAATTGCGTTTTGCTGGGCTGGGGTGTTGCGACCGAACCCAAAGATGTCTCCAGAAGGTGCCTGTTGCTGAAGGGCTGGGGGGACACTGCTGGCTGCCATCAGTGGGATGCCCCTTTCCCTCCCCACACTGGGGGGAAGCTGCCCTTTTGGAGGTGAGGGATGGCTTTATTCTGAGGGACCACAAGGCCTCGGGGCCTGGCATGGGCAGGTGGCTGTGCCTGGGGACTTGCTGCTGGTGCCCAGAGGAATGGCTGCATCTCTTGAGGCAAGATGTCCATGACCTGCTGGTCCACCATCTCTACCTGGTGACAGGCATGGCCTGTGGGCTGCCAGGCCTTGCTCAGCCCCAGATGGCAAGGGTATGGCTTGCCCATAAAGACAAGAGGAAATGGCCTCAAGTTGCACCTGGGAAGATGTTGACTGGATATTAGGAAAAATTCTTCACTGAAAGGGTTATCAAATGTAATAGAAATAAACTGCCCAGGGAAGTGGTAGGATCACCATCCCTGGAAGTATTTAAAAGACAAGTAGATGTGGTGCTGAGGAACATGGCGTAGTGATGGTTCTGGCGGTGTTAGGCTGATGGTTGGATTCGATGAGCTGAAAGGTCTCTTCCATCCTAGGCAATTCTCTGATTCTATGAGAGCTCAAACAGTTCTTGGGCTGTTCACTCTTTGTGGAAGTAAGATGATTGACGTATCTGCATATTGACCAAAGTATCTGTATTGGTCAAGTTAGCCCTGGGTTATTGTGTTGATATCTGTCTCCCCAAAACCACACTGAGCCAGGAGCAGCCATCATGACCAGATACACTCATTATGACCACCATGGGTGGTTATCGCTTGGGCAGGGTTGGCACCAGGGGAGAGGGAGCAAAAAAATTTAAAAAATTAAAAGGGAACTCGGATCTTTAAGCTAAATGTGTTACTGTTTGTCTTTGAAAGCAAGCAACAGGCAGAGCTTCATTTACTCTGTGTGTAACCTAGAGTAAAACCTGTTTTCAAGAAAATAAGTGGTCGCTGAGGCAAGCACATACAGACAAAAGAAGCAGCTGAGCTTTAGCAGCAGATTTATCACTATGTGCCCAGGTCAGCTCCCATTGGATGGGACCCAGATGGACAAAACCCATCATTGAACATATTGTTAAGCACTATGTCTACCCATCTTTTAAATCCCTCCAGCAATGGTGACTCAACCACTTCCCTGGGCAGCCTGTTCCAACACTTAATAACCTTTTCAGTGAAGAAATTTTTCCTAGTATCCAATCTGAACCTCCCCTGGTGCAACTTAAGGCCATTTCCTCTTCCTCTCACCCTGTGACTTGGGAGAAGAGACTGACCCCCACCTCTCTACAACCTCTTTTCAGATAGTTGTAGAGAGCAATAAGGTCTCCCTTCAGCCTCCTCTTCTAAGAGCTAAAAAACCCCAGCTCCCTCAGCCTCTCCTCATAGGACTTATTCTCCAGACCCTTCACCAGCTTCGTTGCCCTTCTCTGGACCCACTCCAGCACCTCAATGTCTTTCTTGTTGTGAGGGACCCAAAGCTGAACACGGTATTTGAGGTGGGTCCTCACCAGTGCCGAGTACAGAGGGATGGGCACTGCCCTAGTTCTGCTGGCCACACTATTCCTGCCAAGATGCTGTTGGCCTTCTGGGCCACCTGGGCACATTGCTGGCTCATATTCAGCTGACTTCCGCTGCACGGCAGCCAGGACCTCCCCTTGAGCAGGGGTGCCGGCTCAAGGTTTACTTCTCAAGGTTTAGAAATTCCTTGCCTCAACGGATCTTCAGTAAGTGACTAATGTAAGAGCTAGAGCATGCTAAAGACTGAAATCTGAGCTAAGCGATGTAAAGGACTGATTGCATCCTTTAGACATTGGTCAAGTCTGGGACTAGGAGTGGATCCCGCCGCACCCGGACTCCTCTCTGAGAAGATGTTTAGAAAGCGAGGGGGTCCTTTCTGAACCTCGTGACGCAATGGGAGGGTCTCCCTGAGAGTTCGGTCTGTGTGGTAAATAACCAAGTATGCCTTACTACCTCAAATCTTGTTAAACCACTGTCGCATTGGCTATCAAACTTTGTAAAATCCCTGGTTTATATCAATAAACGTATCGCTGCTTCTCTCTTGTGAGTGAAGTGCATTTGCTCCATCCGTGACAGGAAGGAAGCGATATCCCCGAGGGAGAAACTGAGTGACCCAAGTGAACGCTGTTTAGCGTGGTAGCCTAACCGCTCCTCGCAAGGGGGTGGTAGGGGAGGGGGGCTGGTCACCCCAACACCACTGATGTAGTTGAAAATCAAAGCGCCCAGCTTGTAGTAACTTCCCCTGGGGCGCAGGGGGGCTGTGAGAGAGCTGTGTGTGGCAGAGGGCATGGCAGGTCAGGGCCGCGGTGGCAGTGGCGGGAGGGATGCAGAGAGACTCGCACCGTCCTTGTTTGTGTTTTTCTTGGCTCTGCTGGCGCTGTTTCCCCCTTAGCTTGGCAGCTGCTAAAAATAACCACCTTAGATGAATGGCTTATGTTTGCTTTAAACTGTTAAACTTGCTTGGTCACTCCCAACGCTGCACAGCAAAACTGCTGCTCATTCCACATTTATAGCTTCAACAAGATTCCTCGAGGTTTCTTTTCAGTAGTTGGAGTCAGACGAGTAATACTGATGGCACAAGCTTTTGTTTTTTTCTTAGGGCAGCATTTTCTCTAATTAAAAAGAACCTCAACTCAGCTGAGCTGGGTCTCACAGCTTGTGAACCACGGGCGTTGTGTGTCTCCCGGAGCTCTGGCAGGAGTCACGGATCTGGGTGCCCCAGAGTCAGGCTGGTGCCTGCCCCCCAAGGACTCGATCCAGGCCCACCCCCCTGTAGCTGCTGGAAGGCGGGGGGGGTGGGGGGCTGGGTGTTGGGTGCTTTGCAAGGGGCAAGAGATGGATGTTGATCGCATGGGCTGAAAGACCCTACTTCTACACCTCTTTCCTGCGGTCCTACATGGTGGGTGCTGCATTGTGTGTATCAGAGAGGTGACGTATGTGGGGTTTGGTTCAAAGTGGTTGCCTCCAGCAGCAGGCTTTAATTCCCTTCTGCCACGGAGATGTCATTCCCCCTGCCTTCATCATTAGCTTCTCGTTTAGACAGGCTGAGTAATGGCCATCATAGCTGTATCCCAAATATATGCCATGTCCGTGCTTGACCTGAAGTGGTGGAGGATTTGTGGAGGCTGGGCCAGGAATCTGTGGCGCCTTTGGCCAACTCATTGGTCTCACTTGGCTCTACCTCTCCGTCCCCTGGTCCGCAGGCTGCCTCATGTCTCCACATCTTGTGTGGTGGGGAACTCCCCTTGAAATAACTCAGTGTTGGAGCAGGGTCAGCTCAGGAGAGGTAGAAAGGTGTCCATGTTTGACGTGATCAGTACTCCCCAGGAGGTTCAACACCAGACTTGTGGGTTATTTCTGGAGGATGTGTGGTGGGCAGAACCTGTCCTGGGGCTGGCATAGGTGAAGGCTGCTTCTAGGAGCTATCTCTGAAGATAATCTCACCTCAGGACAACTCTGAGCAGCTCTTACTGCAGGGCCAGAAGAGAAAATGAAGCAGAGATGCTGCTATCCTGTTTAATGTGTTATTTCAATGAGTCTGACAGATGGGTATCAGCCTACGTTTATTTTTCTGCTGAGGTACAACATTAAAAGAAAACAATGGAAAATGTATGTGAGCCATGGCTCTGTGCTCAGACAGCTGTTGGGCTCAGTTTAACGACTTGGGCCAATTAAAGAACAGTTGTGAGGCTGGGACAGTAGACGGGAAGTGGGGGTGTGTGCATGAGTGCCTTCAATTTAGGAAGATAAAAATGAAAATTTTGTGTCAAAGCTAGACACTTGACTAGGCTGGAGATGTGTACGTGAACCATTAGCTGGGTATGCTCTGAAGTACCTTTGAAGGTAAAGGCATGGTGGAAATCAAAGCAACCCGAAAAGAAAGCTGGTGGGCAAGTTGCCATAAAGCACCTTAAAGTGATGTCTCTGTTTTAGACACGCTGCCTCCTACAAATTAGACAGAAGAAAAGAGGTGCACTCAGGAACTGGGAGTTGCTACTGATTTTCTTAGAACAAGAGGAATGGTACCGACTCCTATCTAAATCTTGCAGAGCTTTAAAACTCCGTGCTGATACATGTTTACTTTCTCTCTAATCCGCTTCTCACTTTTCTCCCTTTGTTTCCTTCCCTAGTTTTTGCTGGTTTAGACTTGTCTTGGGGAGTTGTCCCAGCACATGCCCGCAGCAGTCCCAGTGGGAAAGGCAAACAAGGAGCAACGAGTCACCGTTTCTCACTGTATGAGAGCTACGGCTAAAGCAGTCAAGGAAAGCTGGGGTTTTTTCCCTCATTACACACAGCTAAGTGGAAGTCACTGCCACGGGATGTTACAGTCTAAAAATACACCTATGCTGAACAAGACGTTAATTGCATGCTCGCAGGATGAGAGGTTGATAAAACAATGATCTGGCTGCAGCTTACGGTGCAGGATGCCCTTAAACCACTGAGGACTGGGAGCCTGGGTGGGAGGATAACCTACAGGAAGCATCGCTCTGTATATTCAGTGTGGTTTTCTTAATATAACTTTTAACTAACCATCTTCTCCTGGGAAACAGGATATCACATTAAAGGGACCTATGGCTTAGGCTCTTCATGCTCAGTATTCCTCTGCTTGAAATCTGCTTTGTTCAAGACTTTCAAAATGGATTTATAATTCATTGGTCTTTTTGAGGCTCACACTTTTCATACCTCAAAGCATTCTCTGTCCTGGGGATGAGTTGGAGGGAGGGTGAATTGACAGCTGAACCACAAAGTTTTCTACCTGGGCCTGTTCCCCAGAGGTACCTCCAGTCCTCTCAGACCTTTCTGTCCCTCAGATGGCATCTTTGCTTCCCACTTCCTAGCATCAGTGTTGAACTTCCTGAGTGGGGGCATTGCCAAGGAAGAGACCACCTTTCAGCCTCTCTCAACCAAGACAAGAGCATGTCTTTCATATTCTAAGTGAGTAGCCTGAAGCAATACGGGATGAACTTTAACTAAACCCGTGCAAATCATATCAAAATTTAACTAAACATACTCCCAGGATATTTTTAATAGTTGAACTAAATTGATTTAAGTGGCATCTTTCATTCAATCTCTGCAACGCGTAATACTTACAAGGCCTCTCACTTTTTCTGTTAAGTATAAAATGAAGCTTTTTTGAATGAAGTATTCTGGTTTACAAGAAGTTTGTTTCCTGTGAGAGTTACTGTTAGCCCTGCAGTTTATGTGCAAGTTGTTTTATTTCTATTTTGGAGTCGTCCTGGTACAGCACAGACGTGGCGAGGTGCATTTGTACTGCCGCTAAAGAGCATCCGGTTCTTCTCCAACGGTGCCGTGAGCTGAATCAATGACTCTGGTTGCCAACATCAAGCACTGTGGACACGGAAGGGTTTATAATGCTTGCCTCTGGAGGGTGATTTGTACTGGAATCTGCCAACTCGGTTACCTACAGAGCTCACTGCTGACAAGCTTTTGTGGAGAAAGGGGCTCTCCCCAGCTGGCCCTGTGTTCCTCTGTTATTCAGTTTGGTGGGGTTTCTTTTCGGTTCTTCTCCCCTTCTTTCCTGAATGAGAAAAAACTCCAGCAAAACAAAACAAAAAAAACAAACAAAAAAAATAGGTTAAGAATCAAAACCATGAAAAATACAAATTGTTAATGGGGAGCTGTGTTCTGCTCTCCTTTCTCCTCCCCCAGGTTAATAGTCTGAGAACTGAAATGGCACATCAAGCAGACAGATGAAAAGCAGAGGCAGTGACAGAGTGGGAGGACAGGAGAATAGGGTCGACTTTTATGGTGACGCAACTAATCAAACAGATCAGCTCAGTGCATTTCACCTGGGAGCGCTGGTCGATGCTCGACTGAACATGTGCCGACTGTGTGCCCAGGTGGCCAAGACGTCCAATGGCATCCTGGCCTGTATCAGGAATAGTGTAGCCAGCAGGAGCAGGGAGGTGATTGCCCCCTGTACTCACCTTGAGTACTGTGTTCAATTTTTGTCCCCTCACTACAAGAAAGACATTGAGGCCCTAGAATGTGTCCAGAGAAGGGCAAAGAAGCTGGTAAGGGGTCTGGAGCACAAATCTTATGAGGAACGGCTGAAAGAGCTGGGATTATTTAGTCTGGAGAAGAGGAGGCTCAGGGGAGACCTCATCACACTCTACAACTTCCTGAAGGGAGGTTATGAAGAGGAGGGGCCCCTCCTCTTCTCCCAGATAACCAATGACAGGACTCGAGGAAATGGCCACAAGTTGCACCAGGGGAGATTTAGATTAGATGTCAGGAAACACTTTTTCTCCCAAAGAGTGGCCAGGCACTGGAATGTCCTGCCTGGGGAGGTGGTGGAGTCACCATCCCTGGTGGTGTTCAAGAAGCATCTGGACGAGGTGCTACGAGATATGACTGAGTAGGACTGGTGATAGGAGGACAGTTGTGTTGGATGATCTTATAGGTGCTCTCCAACCTTGTGTTTCTATGATTTCTGTGACCTCCAGAGAGGTCAAAATTGAATGCCTAATACCCGTGGAGTGGGAATCGTTTTCTTTTATCTTGGCTGCTGAAAATCCAGTACATTCCTGTGTAATTTTAGTTTTAAGGAAGATTTACTCTGTATTCCAGTCCACAGTGGTTTGGAAGCAAGTTATTTCACTTGAACTTTATTACTCTTTCCAGCTCCAGGATAGCGTGGGTGGGCTATCTCTAGCCAGAATGACTGTCTCCACAGCCCGGTGGTTCAGTAGCTGGTTTGTTTGAAAGCTCATCCTCACAAGCTGCTTGACTCCAAAAGGCATTAGTCTCTAAATCTGCACTGCCCTAAAATAAAAGCCAAATAGGAAACCTCTACTGCATGCAATTAAGGCTCCATCCGTAATCAGCATGTCTACTGTAGAACACAGGTTCTCAGTCTTGAGTGTTGGTTTCCTACCGCTCAACCAAGGGACAGGTGGCTGTTTTCTTGCTCTCTTGGAGAAAAGGAGTTGGTGGCCCTGCCCCATAGCTTCAAAGAGATGGTTCAAAGAGGTGGCGTTCACAGGTGCAGCTGGCCATCTCTGTTCTGGGACACCAGGCTGCAGGGCAGGCAACTACAGTGGCCACTCTGTCACTGCAGAAATTCTGTGGACATTGTAGGTTTGTGAATAGTTGTTGGAAATTTCAGCAGCTTGTTTCTTCACGATTTCTTTTCATACTCACTGTTGAGTCTAGAATCCCACAGATACAGTCTTTTGGTAGCATTTGTCCCTTTATTTGTGGTGGGGAGAAGTACAGAGATTAGTGGATTAGCGCTCAAGGGGATAGAGACAGACACAGACTTATCTTTCCCTCGAAGATCTTTGTTGATACATTTTAAATACAATTTTATCTGAATTTTACATGATATGGGAGTTTGATATGGAGAACCAGATTTATCTGCATGATCCATGCCCATTCCTAATCACCAAACATGACAGCAAATACTCAGAAGATGATGTTGTTTTAGCAGAATGTCTCACTGAGACTCTCAAGTTTTCTACTGCAAACCTGTTTTTTCTTTCAACAGGCCCAGTGGAATAAAACTTACGCAGCTGGGAGAGGGCTTCTGTCACACCGAGGTGAGTCAGACATGGAAGCCACTTAAATACAATGCAGATTTCTGTATTAATTATGTTACAATCCCAGTGTCAGCCAAGACCCAGGTTGGCTTGGCATGTGACAGTGCCAGCAGCAGACCATATTTCTAGTTCATCTTGTGCTCTCTGCACAATTTGGAAACTACAGATAAAACTGTGACAGGTGAGATATCTGGCTGACTGGAGATACTGGTATCTTTCCACAGCTTATAGGAGAAGCCACCACTACCACTTAAGATAAACACCTACCTCTTAAATGGCTAAAGACAAGGATAAGACAGAGCCCACCCCAAGGTATGTGAAGCCTCAGCAGAACTGACTGCTCTAGACTGTGATATAATGATATACATTTCAGTGGAGGCGGGTTTCAGAGCTCCGAGTAGAGATGAGCTGTCTCCATGGATGAGTTACTTAATCCTGTTGATATAAATAGAGAATTTTTGTTGTGATGGCACCAACCTCATTCCAGCTGGCATTAAAAGCTGTCACTCTGGTGGGCAGATGAGCCAAGTTACGAACGGCTACAGGAATTGATTTACCTCTCATGTAAGGCAAAACTCTATGTCACTACAGAGCATCATGCAGGAATATCCAGCTCCCTCTGAGTTGGTGGTGCCCATCTCCTCAGGATGGGCAGCTTTATATACCACTGCTGCCACCCAAGTCTGGGGTCCTCAGAACTAATTTCAGGACTAATTTGCGGCTTCAGTGTCCTGTCTTGATCTTTTCAGAGTGCAAGTTGAGCTGGACGAGAGGATGGGTCGTGGTGTGCTGCAAACAGGAAAACCACTTCCTTAATCAGGCAAATCAACATATTGATTTTGCCCTCGGCTACATCAAATATGGGATCTGACTCCTATCCAGTCCTGCCCCTACAGTCGGTACCCAAGGCTGACCCTGCATTGATTTCTTCCAGCCTTTCTTTCAAAACTTGTCTTTGTAGGACTGTTAGTTTGTTGTTGCTCATAAGAGACAATCTTTTCTTTTAATGGACTCTAAAGACCAAACCAAAGACATGAGTCTAAGCTCATATGACTTGTTAATTAAAGCCATAGTCATCAAGCATAAAATTGTACACAGGCACCCAAAAAGGGTGAGAATGTACTTGCCAGTCTGAGCAATTCAACATGCATTTTAAATCGCATCTATTAATAACCAATTTGTTTACAGAGAACAGAGCAGTAGAGGAGATTATCACAAAACTTTACAGAAACATTTTTTGGCTTTTTCTTACCTTTCTCTTAACAAGCTACTCTAAGAGCACAGCAGAGCTGTCATTATTAACTTGCCTGAAAATTGCTGCAAATCACCCACGATACCCGATGTATTTTTGTGTTGGTGTCTTTCCTACAAGAAATCACCAGTTTAGTGTAAGCCCAGAGTGTTCCTGGTTATGCAGCTTGGCACACAGACAAAGCCTTCCGGGAGTACACAGGCACTGGCTACCAAAGGCAACATCCTACAGGCTGCATCCTCCCCTCCCTCCAGAAGCCACTTGGAATGAGAGAGCTTCATTCGCTTTTGCACGTGGAATTAGAGCTTCGGTTACAAATTCTATGAAATAATTCTGCTTGAGTGTTAACTTAGCAGAATGAAATCTTGTTTTATGGAGGATATATTTGTATCTGTTTTAAACAATGTTGGTTTTTTGAAAGACAAAAAATAGCGTTGCTATTCAAAAGTGGGAAATTATATTACTATTCGCAGTGCAAAGTGTCACTGCTGCACTGATAGCTGTTGACAGGTACTTGTCGTGGTTGCACGCTGTGATGTGCTAATTATTCTGAAGTTCAATCAGATGGCATTTTGTGTTTTCATTTCAGCTGTAAAAACACAGTATTTGTGACATGTTGACAAGCGCATGTTTAATTGCTCCATGGATATCTTCCAAGCTCATGTATTTTCCACTTACTTTGTGAAAAAGGGTACGTAATTAGCTCTAAGGCTACAGGGTATGTTCCTTATTATTGTATTTTCATTTTCTCTGCATTCATGAATACAGAATGCTGACAAATATGAAAAACCACCATTGATGCTGAAGTTCTGTCTCAACTGGATTGAAAAGGTGGAGAGTTCTGTCTGATTTTGCAAATCAAGGTCATGAACCACCAGGTGAGACCCTGTCCTCCTCCTCAACTTCTCTCTGCCTCATTTCCCATCACAGGCCTAGAGTCAAAAAGAAAGGATCCAAATTAATTTGACATTTAAAAGGTCAACTTATATGTATCTGGGGACAGACTTTATTATTGGTGCTGCTTCAGATTGTATCTTTTGTCTTCCTTGCTTATTTTGTTGTGACTGTGTTTGTTGATCTCATCAGTGTCAGGGTTATGGTGTTCAGTGATGAAACAAGCCAAATGCTACAATTGCTCCAGTCCAGCTGAAGGGAACTGAATTGGGCAGGTGTAATTAGAAATAGAGTTGTGCTGTATCTAAGTTGAAGGTTGTTTTTCCCTGAACTCAACAGGGTCTGGATCAAAACACTACAGCTATTGATTCTGTGGTTACAAAATGCACATCTGTGTTTAGATATTGAATGTTGTCCCTAATAGGAAATCAGGATAGATGTTTTCCCAAGGGTACATGAGCTGTTAGTCTGTAGCTGTACAGGTCTGGACTCACTGACTCAGGAACTGCCTTCTGGTCCTGCCTCTTACAGACCTGCCTGGTATTGTAAAGCATGGTAATGAGGCAATTAACAGAGCACTGAACTCCGTGTGAAAGTTATTTACAGTAATTCCAGTTTTCACTGGTGTTGAAAGCTGCCATGTTGGATCCTAGCAAGGAGAGCTTTGAATCGATCTGCTTACCAGAGAGAGATTCAGCAGGAAAAAAAATCCAGATTACTTATCCTTCTCCCCCTGCAAGGATATTCTTCAGTTGCTTATCCAAATCAATCAGAAGAAGGCAGCCTTTGGCTGCGCATATGCATTAGGTTGGCATCAGTCAGGACTCATTACATGCAATTGAACAGAAATTATAATTGTGATGCTTGGTTGGTTTTTCCAAAGTGCATTATATGGATTGTTTTCAAGATAGATATGTAAATCTCTTTCCTCAGTTAGAAAATAGTTTAAGAGTCAATTAGGTTAATTTTTTTGTTTGCTGTTTGGTTAGCAGAACCCCTAAGCCAGACCTCCAGACCCAGGAGTGTTCACTTACAGCCACATGAGAACAGTCCCACACCCTGCAGCCTGGTTTGCTTCTGTCCTCTAAGAGACTGTCTGGATCAGAAGCGTCAGTGTCCCTCACAAAGTGATTTGTACTTGTCGAGAACGTATGTGACCAGGAGAAATGATGAGCTGGTGGTAAAAATTGCTGCTGTGGTCTTTCCTACTCGATCTGGAAGAAGCAGGTAAGTGATTATGACTCAAAAAACTTATTTCTGCTCACCTTCTCGGTACTGTCATCCCTCGTTGCCTTGGTTGACTGCTCTCTGGGTTCAACCTGCCTGTCCCTCGTGGTGGTATATCAACATCACAAGTGAGTGTAAAGATGCCTGTTTGAATGGGAGAGAGGTTAGGTATGACTACATGAAGGTGGATGCAGGAGTCTGCCTTGTGTTTCTTCTGGTGGTGTTCAGTGATAGAGCATTAACACTTTTAGGGAAAACTTAATGTTGAAGGACAGTTCTGCCTCATTAATTCCCACTATATTTAGAATTCTGAACAGTCAAAGTGTTTGAAGGACCAGTCAATCAAGCTTATTCTCTTCCCCTTTAACCTTACAGTTCCCTCCCTTTCATTGGCTAAAGTTCTTACACTCCAAGCAAGCTGAGAAGCAAAGCAGGGACTCATTTGAGAGGGACAAATTTTGGGCCTAAATTTCAGTACGTTTTCCCTCTAACTTCAGCTGGGGGAGGAAAGGATCTGCCATTCAAGCTACAAGCTTACACAACATTTCAGTGAGCTTGCCAGGATTCTCCAGTGAAGAGTATGCAGCCAAGGTTTAATATTTATAGCTTAAATAAAAGCTCAGGGGAAATAATTTAATTGAAAACTAAACAAAGAATAAATTTGACCTATTTCTCTTGTTCTTTTCTTTGCTGGTGCAAGGACCAGTCACTGTGGTATGAGAGATATCCTCATCTGAGCCTTCTGCTTTTCTTTTGATATGACCATAAAGTTATTCTGATCTGCTTTTCTGCCTCCTAATGCTATTTCTTTAAAAATAGCTTTTCTCCTCGTAAGACTAAGTCAAATGGTTTTTATATGTAAGCTTTTACTCTGATACTTGAGGGAAAATGCATTCATTTGTTTCCATACACTAATATTGGCAGTGATCACATTATGGATATACAAGCTATTCCCTGCCTTCCCCTGCACTGTGATAATTTTTGAGTATAATAGCTAGTGAAATTAGTATCTTGTGGTAGAATTAGGAAACATGAAAATAATTACCAGTGCAATTACCATGTCTCTCACGTGGCATGTGCAGTTTAATGCCTTTAGCTTGTTCAAAACTGTAATACAGTCTTAGTTCCCTGTACTGTGCGTTTGCCTGTATTTATTTAACAAATAGGAAGCTAACCATTGTCATTTGCACACAGGAATCATGTTTTCCCTTCCTTCCAGCTTGAACGGAAAGGAGCCAGTTCAGGAGTTGTGGACTTTTGTATATCTCTATTTTACATTAGGTTTGTTTATTCCCATAAGCTTGTGGATGTCCAAAGTTGTTCTGAGCAGCACTGTGCACAAAACCAGACAGGCAAAGGGGACGAAGTTTCTGCATGCACATACACACCCACGTAGAGCAGGCAAACGAGCTTGGAATTAATCACATTTTATCTCCAACGTGCTGCAAGAGAAGAAAACATTACTGCTGTGTCAGAGCACCCGGGGGCAGCTGCCATACTCTGGAGATGGCGGGACCACAGAAATAGATAAATGGAAGTACGCGTTGATACAGCTTGTACTATACCTGTTCTGCATATGAATAGCAAGCTTGGGTCCCTGCACTTACCATTTTGGCACCCTTCCTGCATTTAAATATTACTTTGTCAGGCTTTGCAGCTTTTTAAAATATAGTGATTGCTGTTCTCCAAATGGCTAAGGAGTACGGGGCAGGGGGAGAGATGCCTCTTCCAATCAGTTCTTGCCGGGTGTTTTGAGGCTGTACCGGCATAGGCACTGATAAATATTTGCTCTTAAAAAAGTGGTCTGTCTGCTTATGGACTTGCCCTTCTCCCTGCTGGGGTGGTTAAGAAGGGAGTCAGTGAATCATCCCGCTCCTCCACGGTGGTCTCTGGCCTTTGTGGTTACGACCTGGCTTGGCCGCCTTCGTCTTAGGAGGATTCAGCAGTCCAGCCAGGCGGCCGGTGCTCGCCAGCCCTGAGAAGCCTCACCTCCCCTTTGAATGACTCACACCAACCAGCCGACAGACAAGCTGGCTCTTCCGAAAAACTGAAGGTACAGACATCAGCAATATCGTTCCCCAGAGTAAATTGATAATATTTGGTCTGTGAGTTTTACGGAAAGAGGAATAAACCGTGCCGTTGGTCCTTGGCCTACGTACAGTTCACTGGAAACACTTCTGATGTGCCAAACGCGGCACATTCGAGTCATATTTTGCCCCATAAATAATGGTTCTGTAGCAACTCCGTGTAGTTACATATCTATGCTCATAAAATTTACAGTATTTCCCTACAGAAGGTTAGGAGACTTTGCATATTTGCAGTAAAGGCTTGAATATTTTCCTTCCTCATAAATATTTAAATTGTTTGCTTAATGGATGCAGTACTAGTAGATGCATCAGCTTACTTTTATCGATATTCTGTTAACTCAGGCTTAACGAAAAAGGTCTTCATTGACTTCAGTCTGGAAAACAACATTTTCTATGCAAAGTAATTCAAGGTTCATCCTTGCTTTATCAAGAAACACATTCAAATTGCTTTCGGGGACTGGAAGATAATCCAGCTGTAGCTCACCATGCGGATGTTGAAGCAGAAATGCTAACTCAACAGTGCTTGTGGTGGTTTGTAGCAAAACGCTTAAGGGTTCACATCTGGACCCTCCCACCCCGTGTCCTTGCATTACAGCAACCCCAGAAATGCTCTGTTCAACACAGCTGCAAACAGCAAGACCCAGCCACAGCTGCGGCTGTGACTGTGGAATAACGGGAGATGCCTAGAAAATGCCAACGTCAGAGTTTTCAGCTCTGAGCTCCAAGCGTGGGTAGGAAGAAACTGGGTGCAAGAAATGCAGTTCAGCATGAACCTAAGCATGGGCTTTCTCAGGGGGGTTCATTCAGCTGTTGTCAGTGAACCACCACCAGAAAACAGTTTTTAAAGTAGCTGGTTTGCATTTAATTAGGAGTCTGTTTAGCGGTCCAGTGTTCACAATGAACTTTTTTTGAGTCTCATTTTGTAATAAAGATCTCAGTTGAACTTACGGTAATGGCAATACAACATGTTGTTGGTTAGTGAATATGAAGCCTGATTTCTATTATTTTTTTTTCAACTGGCCTCTTTTCAGTAGTCAAAACCAAAACAAAGATGTGGTTATTAGGATATAAGGGTGTTTGCATAGATGCAACTTATTTCTCCACATACAGTCAAAATAAGGTATGTGAGGAGAAGCCAGCCCAAAGCTGAATCAAAGGGTACAGTTACAAAGACACTGTGGTCTTTTGGTTTAGTCTTCTGAAAAGGTTCTTACTGAGCAGTAATGATTTTACCAATTGGGTTCAAAGGCTGATTATTGTTAATGAAGGTAGCTGGGGTCCTTTCAGCCCCACCAGCTGTACCTGGTCAGAGTTACTGGGTCAAAGATTTGTACTTCAGATGAGGATTCATCTCCCCTTGGTTCAGACATCTAAAAACGTGCTTCTAACCTAAGTTAAGCATCAGGCTCCCTTCTACCATTGATGTAGAGAGAGAAAGGATGAGAGAGAGGGGCACCTACGAAGGACAATTCTCCCCACTTTTCTTAGACAGATGTCTTAAACCAGTCTGGTGGATGAGGTGACTCCCCTTGGTCTGCCGATGCAACTACGGACAGCCTTTTGTCACCTGCCCCAGATATAGGCTAAGTTTGATAAAAAGCTCAACTATAGCATTAAGCAATCTCTGGACTGTCTTTCTCAGGCACAAACAATGTCCCAGACTCTTGAGGTGGGATGACACTTGTGCTGATCTTGTAGAAAGTCACTGTCGCCTGGTGTTGGGCATTGACTGCATCACTTTACAGGGAGCTGGCTCCATCAGCAAGGGTCAAGTAGCACATCCACATGTCTGCATATTTAACCTTATTCAGGGTGCTCAGAAGTGACACTGAGGGAAGTCACGTACCTGTTCCCCGGTGTGGGAGCTGTGGAACTAGCTTGTGTCTTTTGTGTCCCTTTTTTTTTTTTTGGTTTGTTTTATTTTATTCTCATCTTCCCACCTTACACACCTGACTGATGCTGAATACAGCCCATCCCTTGGGGAATGTAAGATTCATTTTGAGTACAGAAATGGTCTTGCAATCATAAAAAATTGATGGCTGTCTGAAGCAGCGGTTAATCTTGCTTGAGAACTGCATCATTAACCTACAGCACAACGTACACATTATGGACACATTTATAAATGGCAGGGAGTGTAGACTTCAGTTTCTAATTTCCTTCTTGTGGAGACTCATAAAAATCACAGAGAAAACATTGCCTTTGACATACTGCCGTGCCAGACCTCTCCTTCAGTAGCTGCTTTCAGAGGAAGGATGGTTCTCTGTGGCCATGTCGGTGGACTAGGAGAGGAAAGAGACCTTTTCACTCTTCCTTAGTGAAGACTCTTCCCAAAGTGGGTGATTTTGGGATCTCTAGTAAGACAAGACATCATGTGGAAAACCAGCACCGCACACAGCAGCCCAGAGTTGGAGGCAAGCAATCTGGCAGGCTCAGCAGTGCAAATAGCTGGGATCCCAGGCATGAAGCGTCCAGCTTGTCAAGCTTTGGTTGCCAGTTGTCTTGGCTGGACTTGGATACCCTGGAAAATATTGTTTGTCATCCTCACAGGTTTCTGGGATGCTATTTTGTTCCAGATTTTCAACTGGGACGTGACATTCTGACCCTCTCAGCCCTCACAGAAGGCATTTGCCAACTCAACCTTCTCAGTCAAATAACTTGTGAGTCTTACCCATGATGTGACCTGAAACAGTAGGGGTGTCCTGAGCCTCACATGAGGTCACAACATTTGCCCTGGGAACAGAGGGTGGAGGACATCCAACACAACATTGGGAAAGTTCTCCCTGCATCACATTTACTGTAAACAGTGATATAATATCTTCACCCACAGCAGTAAGCCCACACATGGATCTCTAGGAGCACCAGCTGCTCTGTCCAAGTTAGGAAGAGCTGGTCCATGTGGATTTCCTAGATCAGGGCAGACTTCTTTCCCTGTGAACTCACTGCCATCCACTGTCTTGGCACTCTATTTTTCCACCTGTGAAGAGAGAGAGGGCAATAGTTGTTCCTTTGTCCACAGTTTTATTTCAACTGAATGAATTTTATAATAATTTGGTACATTATATAAACTATACATTAAGCTGATAATGAATGACAGAACTTAGACCGATTTGCCCTAGCCAATGATCAAGACCTGCTGTTTGTTATGAATTGGTAAACATTTCTGCAAGGCATTTTTTGTTTGTAATGGTTTGGGATTTTTTTTTTTTTGTGAGTGATACATAAACAAGATTTTTTTCTGTTTTTTTTAAAGCAGAAGAAATCAACTAAAAAAACCACCCAAATCATTTTGCAGCATTTCACTTCATAGGTGTGTTCAACCCATTTCAGCAGTGCAGTTGCAGAAACAAACCTAAATTTGTTCAGCTATGAATTCTGTCCAAGATGACCCTATATTTCTTTCCCTTTCGTATAAATGCCAACCGCAGATATCTTTGAAAAAGACTAGAAGGTCACAGCTAGCAACCTGGTTCTCAGTTGCCCCTGAATACTGTGCAGTTAGGGTTGCCAAAGAAGAATTCACAAGTTAGAGGATGAAGTGGAAAAGGTTCTGAGTGGCGGCAAAAGAGAGGAGGACTCCCAGTTTTACTGCAGTTGGGTACCTTGAGCAGTACACTTTGTTGTCTTCTGCTCATTTTGCAAAGAGGGTGACATTGGCTGGAACTGTGAAGAATGGAAAGCAGTAGCTGAGAGCTTACTGTCCAACAAACATCTCGTCGAGCTCTGTGTGTGTGTGTCATTCACATATAACCTCAGAGGTCTTTCTTGATAAGACGCAATCTGGTTGCTGTTCTCAAAAACGATGGCAACAGTACTCTGGTTATGCTGTGGCCTTATATACTTTTAAAACACATAGGTGAGTGGATCAAAAAAAATAAATTTCCAGGCCCTGTTGAAAGCCCACAATGGAAAGTCTTATTTCTCAGGCGCACTCCTAAAATTTCCGTTCCCCCTTGTACATTCACTATGGAAATTAATTTGGTACAGAAAAGTTATTCTTGGCAAAACAGAGATCTGTCTTTAGGAAGTTTCATAGTGCAACCAGTCACTAAGACCAGACTTTGCTGTCCCAGCAGCGTGCCTGTAAACAACTGGGAGTGAATAGAGAGCTCAGAAATATCCCTCCTCCTAGTTTTTACTTTTTGTTTAGAAAACAAACAAACTGGAAAGATTTCTTTGCTCAGGGATGGAGAGGACTGAAAGTTCTAGTGAGAGCAGAGCTTAGCACTGGTAGGAAATGCGTGAATTGCATTCAGTTCTACCGATGCCCTGTGTACCTGATGGACAGAAGCCCGCTGTTTAGCTGGGCCAGTCCTAAGCTGTAGGATAAAGTATTTTCCTCACACCCCCAGCTTGCCCTCTTTAACCACTGACATATGTGTTTTACAGGACTTACACATTAATCCTGTGAGCCTGTGCCTGTCGGTAAACAGAAGGGAGGACATTTTGGGCCACAGATCCACCCAAGCTCCAGTGTTGCATCCAGGGTTTTGCTGGACCCTCATGACAGCAGCGGTGCCATTTGGGTTTTGTCTCCGGGGGAGTCAGTGTGGAGGAAAGCTGAGCTGTGAACCTGGAGCATCTGCTTTGCTCTGCATTTGCTTCCTGTGCAGGCACCGGGTGCGATCTGTGTGTGTGGGAGGCAGGTTGCTTTGCTCCTCATGCGGTTCAAGCACGACCACCTGGGAAGTCGATGTGCTGTGCGCTGTAACTCACTGTCTTGCGTGCTGCACGCAAACTTCTTCTCTGGGGATGCTCTAAAGGTGACATGGACATCCTCTCCAAGGGCAGAAGTGCCTGTTCCCAATGTGTGCTTGTTGGGAATATTCTGGAGTCCTGCTGCGAGGCTGAAGGATGTGGGTAATACAACAGTACAAACTGTAGTGTGTGATCAGGGCTTTTCTCTCAGCCCAGCCACTGACTTTCTGGGTGAGAGAATCATCTCACCCTGCCTTGGCTTTGTCTGTCTTGTCTATTCAGCCGCAAGGAATAATAAATATTTTTTATCGAGTAATTATGGAGAGGAAAAAAATATTCAAACTGTTAGTAATGAGGGTCACGGAGGATTTCTTTTTGGGGCAAGTTTTGAGACACTTACATGCTGACATATATACGATGTCAGAAATGGACCCAGCCATTTACAGGTGATGGTGTCCATGTTGAAGCTGTGCTGTGGGAAGAGACGGAAGATGTCACCTGAGCAAAAGGAAAACCCCCAACGAGTTTGCATGCTGTGGATTTTCTCCCATCCACCTCTGAGCTTTCATAGTAGCTAAGGATATCTGAAAATGAGCCTAACTTCTGCATTTAACAGGCTCTGCACTCAACATCTGTCTGAGTAAGCCATCATCAGAAACTGGCATCCCAAGGAAATTCAGAAATACTAATCATCTGAGCACACTTTGTGAACCAGGGACTTACTACGTTGCCAGCACAGCTTGTAATCTCCACAGAGGTGGGTCAAGTGCTTTTGAGGTTGCTGTTCCCCACTGCACCCGTTCTCCAGATCCTAAATATCACAAGAGGATTAATCCCTCTTTCATGTGAGACAAATCCTGTCACCTTTCAACAGCAGCAGGAGCTCCACAATCTGATCTCGGCAGAAGCGGTATCTTGGTCAGATCTGTGGTAAATGGTAAATTAAGGGGCCCTGACCTTCCAGCCTGGTGATTCTCTCTGGAGAGTGAGTAAATGTGCTGTTGGTGAGGGGGGCTTCTGCATTGCAGGCAAATGTGTGTTAGAAACCAAACTGGGGCCAAGCCAAAAACAATTACTGGAGGTTTAAGAAAGTATGTCAGGATTTTGCCCTATGGCCCTTAACAAGAAAGAGAAAACTCCTTTACCTTGCTCTAGAGGGAAGCTTATTTTTCTTGTTACAAATTAAATAAAAATGACAGAAGAAAGTATGGTGAGTTATTAGAGCTCGTAGCTCAATCTGACCTTTTCCACTCCAAAATCTAATCCCAAAGAAGCAGGGTTCCTGGAAATCTAATTTTGCCTTCGAGGCTGATTAATTATTTGATCGTGCAATCATTGGCCGGCAAACGGTTTACCTTTCCTGCACGGCTGCTCTTCCAGTTAACAATGTAGCCTCAGAGGATAATCAGTTTAGAGAAGCTGTTGAGAATTTCGCACATTATAACTGGATTTACTCCCACACCTGTTTCTTAAACAAGCAAAAATAGTTGCCTGTATAAACACAAAGAAACATACAGCTTTTGGAGGGGTGGGGTAATATAAACAGCTACTTTGATTGCTGGTGATACGATAGAAATCTTGATGTGGCAGCTATTTTACACAGCATCCCTTTTTTTTTTTTTTTTTTTAATTATGTATGTTTGGGACCCACAACCACACAAAACGACTTGGTGACAAGATGGCAAAGCCAAGTAGCTCCAAATGCTGAAGAACGAAGTCACTTTAGGCAGAGGTCACCGTCGGGAGACGACTGCTATGGCTCCCACACAGGGTGAAAAAAGGCAGAGCACGAAGCTGTGGGCCAGGGTAACCCAGTGACGCTGGTGGCAGGAGCTGCTGCTTACTCACTTCCTCCCACTGTTAAAGACCTCGCAGCAATCCTTCCACCAGCCTTGAGGAGTCCTCTGCACGGGAGCTGTGCTGCACAGGTAAGGTGTGCTACTCTGCTTGCAGTCACCAGGCACCCAGCCTATACTGCAAATGCAGAGTCTTGTGAAAATTGTACCTTCTCTTCCTTAAAGTGGATTATACTTCACAAAATGGCAAATTTTATTTATTTTTTTTTTTTTTTGACTTGGCATTATGGTCTTCTGCAGTGCCAGTGGAAAAGTGCAGGGATAGGTGTGGCATGCATTTGACATCCTTGTAGTTTGCGTGTCCAGAAATTTTGCCAAGTGGAATTGGATAATTTTGAATATTTGTTTGGAGTTTTAAGATGTCCAGCAGCCTCGCTGGATGCAAAACCATGCACCACTACTGGCGACACCACATATGTGCACTTATTTCTGTCCCAGGCTGCCCAGATGCTTGGACATCTGGAAATACTTGTCCCTGAAATGGTGGTGAGGCACTAGAACAGATTATCCAGGGAGACTGTATTATCTCAGTGCTAAAAAAGATCTTTAAGAAACAAGTAGAAAACTGTCTGTCAAGCATGGCATACACCTAGTTCACCCCTGCAAGGATCAGGTCCTTTCCAGCTCTGCATTCATGAACTCAATGTACAAAAATTCCTAGAGAAATGTGGGGATGCCCACTGTAGCATGGACATTTGCCTTGCAGCCTACCTGCAAATAAAATCTTCTCTGACAAGAAATAGCAATTCTGGAAAAACCTCCCACTCTTCAAAATAACCCTCTTTGTAACTTGTCACACATCCGTCTCAATGACATGTCTCTGTTTCTGCTGAGACAAGGGCTCATCTGTAATTCTCAGTAGAAGTCCACATTATAAATACTGCCTTCCCCCCTGCCAAAATGTAAAGATGGGAATAGCAAACTGGTTAAGAAAGGTATTTTGTTAAAAGCAAATTTCTCTGTATAACAGTGGGGTTTGCAGAATATTCTGCTTATGAAGAGGGCTTTCTCCTGGAGGTGACTATCTGCCAGGGAGACTAAAACACTCTGGTGTGGGCTTCTCCCTCACCCGTTTCCATATCCTGAAGCCATTACAGAATCACAGAATCTTAGTGGTTGGAAGGGACCTTTGAGATCACATATCAGTTCTCAGCGTTACCTCTTTCCCCATGCTATCCTGCTCTGGTTGTGGTTTATGGGCAAAGCCCACTCGTCTGCTCGAAGCTCAGGTTGCCTGTAGCAGAGCACACGGCCCCAGCACAGACTGGAGACGTTCCTTATCTTATGTACCTCTTCCTGAGCTCTGCAGACATCCCCTGAGAAACACGCAAAAAACCCAAAAGGAACACATTTTTGGAGGACTTGTAATGTCTGGGGCAAGAAGGAAAGTATTTTCAACCAACCCCCTCCTTCATCCCACCCCCATCCCAAACAAAGGCCACAGGGGTGATCACATTTAAAGTAGTAATACAAGAGAACATTTACTCTAAAATAACACGAAATACATGCTAACCCCTTTTTCAAGCTGTAGATGTGGCAGGAAGCCCCTAACTTCTAAAGCAATGTCACAGTACCTGTTCAGGGGTTTGATAAGTGCCTCTGTACCTCTGGTGTAGAGCAGCTGAAGTATGGTTCTGGTGTCAGCCTACTCAGGTCAAGACCTGTTTTTAAGGTTTCAGTTGTGCACAAAATCTTTGGTGCTGTGCTGATTTCGAGATGCTCTGATGTGACAGCAAGGACCATCTGAGTGTATTTATCAATGGAAAATGACAAAAGGAAGAAACAGGCTAAAGGAAGCTTCTGCTGTAAAGCTTTTTTTATGCAGACATGGTCACCTTCACCGCAGCGATGTTACACTGCTGCTTTGGCAGCTTCAGCCTTTATCCAAGTGGAAAAAAGCCTTCAGGTCTTCCCCACCATAAATTACTGCTTAGGTAAAACAAGCAGACAAAGCTGCTGTATCCCTGAAATAAGCTTGAGGTTGTGGATAATTATTTTGGGAAGGAGGGAGGTGAAAGCAGCCAAGACTTTTTTTAACTTTCCCTTCCCTTTTTCATTCTTTTTGCTCAGCAACATCAATTTCAGGAGAAACTTTCAGGTGAATGACATTGAATTCCTTGCTCTTCTCTCCGCTTCTTGGTGGGACTGACATGAGTTTATTGCAGACCAAAGTGATGGTCGCACTCCACCACCAGCTTCCCCTCACTAGTGGTTACCCCACCCTGATGAATGTCCAGGAGCAGAGAGAACGTGCCCAGTGCTTCCTTGCCACAGGTCTTTCTCCTGAAGCCACCCTTGTCACCTCAGTAACCCCACTCCCACCAAGTGGCTGGCGGGAGGCCTGCCATGGTGGCCTCAGGGACCTGACCCTCACAGACCTGATCTCTGTCCACCTGCTGCCACAGCGCACGGCCAGGGCTAGCCATGGGCCTCCAAACCCAGCTGGCAGTTTTGAGGTGACTTCCAAGATCCAGATGGTGACCGGGGGTGACGGTTGGGAACGTTTCAGCGGCAGTTTATGGCGGCAGTTGGCCCTGAGTGGGCCCGCAGCCTCCCCGCCACCTCCCTCCCCTCGACAGGCACACGCAGCGCCATCGCCGCTACTAAACCATCGGGCAACGCGACTCTACACCCGGGCTACGCGGCCCGCAGGCGATCGCTGACCGGCCCTCCCGCCGTCCATGGCAGCGCTGTGAAGCGCTACCGGCGGGAGGCAGCGCCACCCCGGCGAACCGCCAGGTGGCGCCGCAACAGCGCGGCGGCGGCTCCGGGCTTTCCCCGGTCGCCCCCGGCGGCCCCGGGCCTTCCCCGGTCGCCCCGGAGGGCTTCCAGGAGCTTCGAGGAGCCCGCAGCCACTCGGCTGAAAGGTAAACCCGAGGTTGTGCGTTTCGCCCACTCCAGGGGTGTACGTGGGTTACTCACCACCGCGGCGTGATCCCACGCCGCCGGCCCACAGTTTATATATATTTCAAGATGATAAGGCAGCTGCTATAAATCGAGAGGGGAACAGTGTATCTTGAATAAGAAATAAAATAAGAAATAAAAGCTCGTTTGTCGCCGGGGAAGGAAGAGCCTGGAAGGCTCCCGTTGCTGGCTGTGAGGGGGGGAACACGATGAGGAAACCAGAGTGAAGCTGCACCGAAGGCAGACAGGCACTGGGCAGCAAATGGTTAATAACACCCCTGCCACAGGACTCACCCGCAGCTCTTTGTCCTCTAACTGTGCTTCATGTAAAGGGAAAAAAAAATTAAAAAGAAAAAGCCATAAATACATAAAGCAGGAGATTTGGGAGCTTCTCCTCCTGCTACCTGTGGTATCTCTTAGCTCAGTCCTGCGGGGAGGCTGGCTCTGACAGAGACCTTTTTGTCCTGCCTGTTCAAGTAACTCCTGTCCAAAAGCAGGCCAGAAACTGGGAAAAGGGAGAAAAAAAAACCCCCCAAAACAAAACCAAACCAAAACAAACCAACCAACCAAACAAAAACAAAACAAAACAAAACCCAAATGGCAGTTTTGTTATCAAATTGTTGTTTAACTGTGATGCTGCCGGAGGAGAAGGAGAAAAATTTAGGTTCTCTTTTGGCGCGTGCCTGAGTCCCGGGGAGCCAAAGGGGCCGCTGCGGCTGTGAGGATGGAAGGCATGGGGGATGGGGGTCTCCCCCTCCTCTGTGCCCGGCAGCACCTCTGAAGGCAAGAAACCCCTCCATCCCCTCTGCCTCCCCCTCCTTTTCCCAGAGCTGCAAAACTCCATGTGGCCGAGGAGCCTTGGTCTGACCCTGCTGCACTACAGCGGCAAAGGAGAAGAAGGAAATTGCAGTTTAGCAAAAGGCCACCCATATAGTTGTCATCCAGGGCCTCCCTTCTGGGAGCAGCTCAGTGTAGGGGAATTCCTGTCCCTGTCCCAGCAGATCTGGCTCTGCGTAGGCAGGAGGGCAAAACCAAGTTCATTTTCAGGCCTGAGTCCTTATTTTGTATTCTTTCACCCTAAGGGTCTCTGGTTTTCAGTATATGTAGGTCCTGGGAGCCTAGAAAAATCCCAAATGCCTTAAGGGCATAGAAACACTAACCTCTCTTTTCTTTGTGGGGATATCTTTAGTAAACTGGATTTTCCAGCTGAAGTTCAGCACTGATTTCTCCCTAAAACCTAGAAGCAGCACTCAGAGCTCCCCCTCCCCCAATTTATAAATGTGTATCTGCTTGAGGGTAGAAAATAGAAGCTGCTCATTTGGTCATCAAGAGTTAAATGAAGGGGCAGCACAGCTCTCCTTACCTTGTCTAGATCTAATATAGCATCCCCTCAGGCTGCATGGGTATTGCTGCCCTGCAACTCTTGCTTTCTTCTCTGGTGGGGAGAGAATGGCAATCCCTTCTGCCTTAGTCTGCTTTAATCCTAGGTGATGGCTGGAGCTGCCACAGCCTGTCTGCCCTGAGCTAAGCAGGCTTCATTGGTGTTAGGAACACTCTGAGATGATCCCTTATGAAAAAGCCTGCTGTGTTTTATGTATCAATATAGGGCTGGTATTCAGGAGGAGAAAGGGGTTTCTCAATTCACACATGAGGTATGGAAGAGGGAGGGGAGAGCCATTTACATAATCATTCTCTTTTACTCTTACCTGAACCTCTGTACACACACATACTGACCCATGGTCACCTGTAGATTGTGAGCCCACTGGGAGACGGGCTGTCTTTTCATTCAAAGTATATCCAGTACGATGATGCTATGATGGCCTTTTTCACTGATCAGAGATTTGTAATGGCACCATGGATAATTAGCAATAATGATCATTGGTTGCAAAAGTGCAGAAAATAGCCAGGAAACTTGTTCTGTTCAGTATTACTTTGAGAATAGGTGAGACAGACCATAAAGAGCTTTTAAACTGATAATGGGCGATACTGTATTAGTGCAAGGGGGAACATGGCTGATGGTGTGGGAGAAACAGCTAAGGTTAACACAAACAAGTTCATTGGGTTCGAAATATTTAATTGCCATATTCTAGCTTGCTCTCCCACTTCTGGTTTGTCCAGAAGTCTCCACTCTTTCGTGAGTGGTGGTTACAGATGACAATGTGATGGCCACATATGACAATGTGGTGACCGCATATGACAATACCCATGTTATCTCTACTTTGGAGGTAAAGGAATTGAGGCACAGAAGGTGAAGCACTGGCCTTACATAGCATCTTAGCAGTAGAGGCAGAAGCAGAATAAAGTCTGCTGATGACAGGGCTAGCAATATTAGCCTATTAATAATACTTGTGTAGAGAAGAAAAGACTGTACCTTGAGGGCATGATGGTAACATTTCACTCTGTGTGAAGGATAGTGCTAGTCCAGAAATGGAGATCCTCTTAGCGTGTAATGAACATAAATAATTTGCATGCAAATCTGATCAAGAAACAAAAGGATTGCACCAACTTGCCTTTGAAAAATTGCCTTTATTAGAGTAGTCTTGGTAAAATTGCTGGGAGTAACCGATTCTAAAATTGAGCTACTGAATTAGTCTCAAATGGGAACTGTGACAGCCAGCCTTAAAGTGGAGAAAATTGGATTTAAGAATTGGACCTTGGGCATAGCAGGATGTCTAGGAAGTTGCTGTGCTATAGCTGATGAACTCATATGGAGCATGGATTTCATGCTGGTGAATAGCTAAGTAATAAATGTTCTACAGAGACATTACAAACTCAGGCTGGAGAAATTCTCTTTGAAGAGGTGACCCAGGTGAGAAAATGCTTTGTAGATAAATAATCTGCTGTGAGTAAACTGCAGCCTCGGAGCACTACAGTCACACTCACAACCGTGTGTGGTGTCTTCCCATAGTGTGAAGGAGGAGGAAGGAAATACTCTTTGAAACAGTGTTAGTGACAGCAGAACAGGCAAATGCTTTTGAGTGATTTCATGTGTGCAAAAGCATTTCCAGGGTCAGGCCTCAGTTACAAAGACTCTTGAAGGACAGCACCTCTCATAGATCAGGAAGGCCTTTAGCAGTGAGAATAGCTATGCCATTAGAGTGTGGTAGGTTCTGGTCCCAGGGGCATGGATAAGGAAAAGGTAAAGGCAGGTGTAGAAAGTTTTGAAAGGGGCTGAACACTCAGGTAAGTTATGTCTGAAAGGCTTTCTGGAGAAGACAGTAAGGTTTATTAATGTCCTCATTAATATGAAGCCTGCGTCATTCACACAAGGGAAAAAAATTCCTTACTATTACCCACTCACAAACGATAGTTTCTAGTCTTGAAAAATCTAATTCTGTAAGTATTTTACAAGGAAGAAGAATCTCTCTGAGAAATACCTGTGAGCAGCTTTGCNTTTTCCAATGGACTTTCCTACTGATATGCTGTATAAAGAAATACACCAGCTTTGTGGTATTAAACTAAAGGTTGCTGTTGGTTTCTTAGAGACCCATATTGCAGTTCTCCATCTGCCTGCTTGTTTCCATATTTATATCTGGTCTTAGGACTCTCTCTAGAATGCAGTAGTCATTCTTGGCACTAGCTATAATACATTTCTTAAAATAATCAAATGAGGTCAATGTGTTTGTTCTTTAATTCCAGAATATAAATTCATAGTTTCAGCATTTTGTAGTTCCTCTTTGTAAAGAGGCTGCATCTGTTGGCAAGTGCTGAGCAGAATCCTAGGTTAGCTGTCAGTTTTAGTGCAGACTTCCTATGCCTCTTAACTTTTAACTTAATCCACCTCCCTGTCTTAACTCCTTATCAGCAAGATGGAGGTGATAATGCTACCCCATAGGAATAAGGGCTAAATGTAATCAAGAGATTGTGCAGGTGTTATTGTACTAACAACCACAAAATACCTAAGATCTCTTATCTAAATATGGAGGTTAAGCAGGCGCTAAGACAATTGCACTCTTGAGAGGAAGCTGTTTTGCATTCTTTTTGCTGATGAAAGGGAGCATGATTCGTCCAGTTTCAGACCACTCATCAAGAATGCAGTTGGACTTCTTTTATTGGACTTCTTTTTAGCTGCAAAGTGAATTACAACGGGCATAGCATGTGGGTATGTAATGCTATCCGAAATGATAAGGATCACGTTTCCAACAGAGCTGCACACTCTAAATGGAGATTTGGCATTTTCTAAAGGGTTCATCTCCCATTGAGAACAAGAGGAGACTCTTGGAGCTTAAGCGCTTTTGAAAAAAAAAATAATTCTGGCCTCTTTACAGGAACTGAGCTTTCTTAAGACTATAAAAATGGAAAAGGGATGTGTGAAATCAAACCATAAACGAGCTTGGCGCAGCGGCACCCTGTGACCTGGCTGGCAAATGGAATAGCACGGGTGTAACGTGCACGCTGATGGCAAGAGAGAATTATCACAGAGCTGATGAGACACCTGGACCAGAGCTTCAAAAGGTTAATATGCTTGTCACAAAACAGAAGTTGGTCTCTACTGGCAGCCGTAGATCTTCAAAGCTCTTCTGACTATTTGTTTTACCAATGCTGTATGCATCAGTATGGTGCCTTTTAGCCACACATGTGGCCTTAAAGTCCTAGTCTTGTCCTGACTAGGGTCAAATTCAAAGGCTTTTCCCTGTCCTGTCCCCTTAATCTTCTGATAGGATTCTTATTGTGAGGCAGCCAGGCGTTACACTGATTCCTGGGTATAAAAACACACACCTACATTTTCTTATTACGAGGGGTATCCTTGTATCCTTCTCCATTCACACACACTGACCGCTTGGTAGAAAGGTTTTTACTTTCAGTTGGGTTTAAATGCTTTGAAACTATCCAAGTCTTTTTTTTTTTATTTTTTAATCTGTTTCTCCACCACTGTTTTTTTGCTCCTGTTCTGAAACTGCAGGTCACAGATGTGCTGGAATACCAGCACCCATGGAAGCGTAGCTGTTGCTTGTTTTGTAGCATCGTTGCCTTGGAGTTCTCCGTGCCAGAAAAGGACGTGCCTATACTCTTCTAGATGGTCTTGTACAGAGGGATTCAGCTTGGGTCAGTTGAAATCAGTATGGTATGTTATGGTCTCTATCAGTTAATGGGTACCTGTATCTGTTTCTGAAGGAATACAGGTTTTCAGTGGACTTTGCTCCGAGTTCCTGTCAGGTTTGTATGGATCCTCCCTCCAGACACTGCCAGGTTATGAGTCTATATACTTCTCAGGGGAACATTTGCCATTCTCTATGCTGCATGCTTCCTTCCATCTCTGTGTCTTGCTTTGAAATTCTGACCTTCTAGGCTATTAGAGTGAAAGGCTGTTTAGTAGTGTTCACTGAGGAGTTTTCTTAGGTGAAATATCTGTCATAAATGGAGAAGGCCTCCCAAACACCTTCCTTGAGGGGATGAATTCTGATAGAGATTAAACAGTGGTAGTGGCTGGCTTTTCTTATGTAGATCAAAACCTTAACCAAGCGGTTGACAAGATGATTTGCAGCAACAGCCACGTAGTCACTTTCCTCCATCTGTGTTATACCTGTGTGCAACCCCATGTTATGCTGTGCTCCTCACTGTGTGCTTCACAGGGAATATCGTGGATGAGAAATCAAGCTACAAAGAGCTGCAATAATCCCTCTGTGGTGCAGGCAAACCCTTTTCATCCGAGGATACTGGCAGTGTGGTTTCATTTCTCGGCCACTGTGCAGATGACGTACCAGACCCAGGTACACCCCTTGCTTGTGGCCTGGAGAAGATCCAGCTCAGTGTGCATATGGGGATTGTGAATTCACTTTCTTCTCTTTGTAACTGGAAGGTTTTAAACTGAAATGCCAGACACCATTAAATTGACACTTATTTGCCTTCTGTCTAGGGTAACTGGTAGATCAATATTTTGGTTGAGAATATATTTTATGTTAAATACAGTATTTTGTAAGAAAACTGACTTGAAAATATAGAAGAGTTTTAATGTCTTGCTTTTCAAGTTTTATGTGCAATAAAATGATGACTGGTATCAAATAGATGTAATTTAATTTTTATGTGACTGTTTCTCTCTCTGCAATTCTCAAATAAAATGCTCAGCACCTTTTAAAAAGCCCACCTGCACTAAGAGATGGCTTTCTGTTGGCCTCTAGAGCATTAGTTTTAATTTGCTAACAGGAAAAAAAACTATTGAAGGAGGATTATACAAGTGAAGAGACATTTTTAGAAGGAGAGAAAGTGAAATAGCAGGCAATGAACTCTGGGAAACAAGATTCAAGCACAAAACGAATGGGTGCAGCCGTAACTCTTCTGCAACATGCGTTCAAACTGTTTGAATTCTGCCCCTTTTGCTTGCTGCACTGGGGAGGTCCTCCAGTCAGATCATCCTGTTGTCATTTGTGTTGCAGCAAGCAGGAAAAGCAGAATTGCGACTGCTCTTTAAAAAGGCGTTTCAGCTTCTTTAAACCATTTGGTCCTGCCCAAAGGAACCTCTCTGGCAGACACCTTGCTCTTTAGTCAGCACAGGGGGACCTTCCTCCCTCATTTTCTTTGTCCACATGTCCAGGATCCTGCGAGGAGAGGAGTCTAAGTGCGTGTATCTGGAAGTTCAGATATCAGAGAAGCTCTCTGAGGCCAGCAAAGGGGACCCACTCTGCGCCTGGAGCCCTTCCTTACCGTCGATGCCCGCACCTGTACCATGCATGAAGTCAAGCAAAGGTGGTGGAAGACCTGCACGGATGAACAAGAAGCTCCAGACAACCCCCAAATATAAAAAGGAAGAATACAAGAAATATGTAGGGACAGATAACCCAGGAGGAATATAGAGACATCGTCTGAGCGTGTCAAAACCCACCTGGATTTGAATCCAGTGAGGGCTATGAAGGACAACAGGAAGGAAGAGTATGCAAAATGTGGGCCTGATGCTGAATGAGACAAAGGGCATGGAAAAGTATGTACTCAATGTCTTTGCCTTGGTCTCTACTGTGGGAGTCGCTTTGAGGAATCCCAGACCCTTGAGACCAGAGGGAGAGTCTGGAGCAGCAAAGACTTACTCTCAGTAGAGGAGGATCAGGTTAGGGAACATGTACACAAACTGGACATCCACGGGGCTTGTGTCACACTTACATGAGAGGTGAGGGAGTGGGCTGATGTCTCTCCAAAGACACTTTATTATCTTTCAAAGGTTATACTGATCAGCAGAGGTTCCTGAAGACTGGAAGAAAGCAAATGTCCCTCCTATCAGCAAGAGGTGCAGGAAGGAGAATCTGTGGAACTAGAGGCTGGTCAAGAGCTGGGACAGTAATGGAGCAGCTAATCCTGGAAACCATTTGCAAACATATGAAAGATAAGAAGGTGAGTTGCCAGCATGGATTTATTAAGGGGAAAACGTACTTAACCAATTTGGTAGACTTCTACAATGAGATGTCTGGTATGGCGGCCAAGCAGAGAGCAGTGGGTGCTCTTTATCTCAACTTTAATAAGGTTCATGACATTCTCTCCCACTGTCTGTCCTCATAGACAGAAATGAAGGGCTGAGACTTCCAACCCTGGTGTTTGGAGCTGAACTGCAGTCCTGGCTGCAGGGTTTGTTAGTGTTATTATTTGACAATATATTTAACTGTGGTCTGTGAATCCCACCAGAAAATGAAGTAATGGAAAGGGACAAGATGTAAGATGCAGCCTCCCCTGCAGCACCCTCTGAGGGATGGCTCAGTACGCTATTCCTTGTTAGTCTTAAGCATATCTCTCTCGCCTGGGAGCACGAAGATACCTCTGCAGGGATAAAACACCTGATCCCTTTCACAGATTTACTCCCCAGAAGCTCCTGGTATACAGCTGTGGTAGCACTATGTTACTTTTACATTACCTGGTTTTCCAACACAAGGATTTACTGAATGGAATGTATTTCTTTGAACAGTGAAAACCTGGAAGCCATCTTCTTTAATCTCAAAGGATGTATCCCACACAACTCTTACCAATATAAATGAAGTTTCAAATAGTTCAGGATTGCTGAAATGAGCTCACAGTGTAGTACAAAGAGTAAAAAAAAAAAAAAAAATCTTAAATTTTTTGTTGCTGATGAAATGGCTGAAGTAGACCATCTGCTTCTGAAACAGCTCATGTATTTTTGGATTTGGTTATGAACTGACCACAGCATTGCAAACATTGCAAACTCATCTGTGAAGGTATCTGCTTTTATACACAACATGAGACTGGCAAGACGTGTCTACTTACTTGGTGCTTTAGAAATCAGACAGCAATGGTATGACTTCAAATTGGCACAGCCATGTCCTTGTCATTTCACTTCACTGCCACCTAATTTATATAAAACAGGGAAAGTTTTAAATGGATGTTACCATAACAGGAGCGTCCAATGAATCCCTTATTTGTAGTGAAGGAAAGCAGCCCTACTAAGGTGACTTCACTTAGCTTTCGGTGATTCACATAGGATGTAGAATTACGGCATTTGTTCTTAAGCAGAATTATGGATGAGACCCAAGACTAACTGACAGCTCAGTTATTTCTTCCTAATGCATTTCATTAATAGCCCCTGCACCTCTCACCTCTATGAAATTGGCAACTGGTGAGGTGCCTGTGAGAGGCTAATTGCCTCCAGAGTCAATTGTCCTGGAGCCAATTGTTAATCTCCTGGTGTTAATTGCCAAAAGCAGGAGTAATCAAAGTAGGCAAGGGGTATAGGAGCTGCATGCATATTAGAGCTATGTAGCAAAATGCAGAAGGTGATCAACTCTGCTCCATGACACCACAGCAGAGCTTAGCAAGTGGAAATATGACGAGGCACTAGCTGAGTGTAAACCCTGAATGTTTTGCTGCATTTTTTCATTCATCATTTTCGGATTGCTATTCTACTTGTGAACTATAAAACAGGTGGGGGTGAAATCTGGGTCCTGAGAAGGTCAGGTAAAAAGTATCAGAGATCTGCCTGGGATGCCTGCACTACTTGATACTGGGAATGACACGAGCAGTGATGTGATGGGTTTGGAAAGAAAAAGAATGGAAGTGCAATAGCTGTATAGCTTAATTCTCTGTTTTGCCATGGCTTTTCAGTCTGATGCTTCCAGACAGAAGACTTGAGCTTAATCCTAGGGTTAAAAGAATCTCTGCTGACATATGAGCTGATCCTGCCAACATCAAGGTAGATCTTCGGATCTGGTTGCCTAGCATAAGATGACTGAGTACCTTATGGAGGAAATAAAAAAAGAGACCAAACTCTGCTATTATTTTTCATAAACTAAAATGCACAAACAGCTATGAAATCATACAGAATGTAGGACCAAAAATCTGACCTATGTATATTTTTTGTTAAGGGGAAGGAGTTATATTGGATAAGATGCCTATTTTGCACATAATCTGTTGCAGAAGTCTTATTAGTTTTCTCTTTCATTCTGCCAGACTGATAGCTTTTGAGCATCCCAGTTTACAGCTTCTGTCTAGACTATGGTTTGACCTTTTGTTCCTGGTGTCAGCTGGTGACTTTCAAGAGCTTGAGTCTGCTGCTGTTGTGCGGGGATAGACATGAGTATTCTGCTAACCTGAGCAGCTGGAACATCTGTTGGGGGGATAAAACCATTAGTCTGGATGGTTGAGTGATAAGAGACTTTGGCTGGGGAGCTTTGTCAGTAAGCATGACAAATGTTTTACCTCCCAGTTTACAGTATAATGATGATTCCTCTAAAGAAATATATATTACTCTAGATCTAGTTTTTAAAAATTATCTTTTTTTTTTTTCTCCCTACCTCCACCTGGAGGAGAAGAAAACAGAAATCTGTGACTCTGCTGCATATTGTAATGGACCTTTTGCAAAGGAATAATGGCAATGATTAAGTTAGCTTATAAACTCCAGTCTGGAAACTCCTGGTATAACTCAAGGGACTGAGAAACACTTGATTTTTGTGATGCTGGTGACACTAGGGAAAAGGGTTAAAAAAAAAAAGGAGGTAAGTTTGTTGCATTGATGGCATTAGGGTTAGTGAGCAGCATAACAATAATGGATTCAAATGGCACCTCTGTAAAATCCACTTTGTTTTGATTCAGATTGCAAGTTGGCTGCAAGCTGTACTTATAACACGCAGCGTAGATATGCTGAAGAACCATCTACAAAGGTCTGCCCTTCAGCATATTTTTTTTTTCTCTGTGTAATATAGTGCAGTAACATGTATAGGAGTTGTGAAGGGGGGTGAGGGGAAGAGAAAATAAGCTTTGTGACCCAGTTTTATACACAAATTAGAAGGCTTAATTTGAGGCACAATCATTTCATCAGGTGTGTGTTGCAACTTAAACTGGCAGGATGATTGGGTCCCTGGAGAGAGAATTTAATTTTAATATTTTTTTTTCTGCCCTAAATGCAAATCTACTTGGTATTTGTTTTAGTGCATATGCATTTGGCACCTGCTGCTAGCATTGTGACAGATAAGAGGTAGTGACAAAAATTATCACAGATTTATGAATAAAGTAATGAAAAGCATAACTGCAAATATTCACTTAAAGGCAGGGCTTGCCACTGGACTTAGTTGTTGAAGAAGTAACCTGGTTTTCCTTCTCTCATTCTGAAGTCTGAAACTACCCAGTGTAACACAGAACCAAAAAACCAGTGTCAGGTACTTTAGAGAAAACTTCCCAGTGGAAGGAAGAGACCCTCTTTTATGGGAGCTTCTCTAACTGTCCTCTAAAGTGCAGTAAAGAGAAGGGCCATTACAAGCCTTCACTTGTCGTTTCATGCTCACTTCTCACCAGAAGAGGAAAGGTGATGTCCTGGAATGTTATAGTACATTCTCTCCCCACTGAGGACCAAAGCCCATGAGGCTGGCTGGTCTCAGAAACCGGGCAGTGGCTGCCCCTGCTTGAGTGTCTGTGAACCAGTTTTATTGTAATGGCTCCGGTGCCTTCAAGAGGACTCTCTGCCTTGAATGCTGGAAGAAACCTGTGGTTGGCCTTCAAAGGCAAGAGCAGGGAAGCAGCCAGCCTGAAGGAGACCAGAAGCACTGGTTGCTATTGTTGAGCCCTTCTGGAAGAAGGAGTGGTGTGGTTCCCCAGCCTCGTGTGGGATTTATCCCAGTGGCAGGGTTTTGCTACTGATTCAGGCCTGTAAAGCCTCAAATCTCCTTTCAGTACAAGTTGTGTTAATGCATATCCAAAGCTGTGCATACACTGCTAAAATCCACTTCCCTAAAGTGCCTTCTGGTCATGGTTTACATTCTCCATAGAATGAATCACTGATTTTTTTATTTTTTTTTTCCTTAATCCCCTCAGTTACGTGGTGAGTTAGCAGGCTGTGGTTTGAACTAGGTCTGTTTAATTTTTTACCTCACAAACAAACATGTGGTAATGTGGGAAGGAGGAGGAGGAAAGGTTTATAGTCTAAACACTCAAAGGATGATCATATCTACTTCCTCAGTGTATTGGACTTTGCTTTTACTACCGGGCTTTAGTAGCAAGAGAGCTGCAGGGGTGGTTTCTGTGAGAAGGGATGGGGGCTGCCCCCATGCCAGGCACAGCTGGCTCCAAAACAGACCCACTGCTGTCCAGACCTGAAGTCTGGTGGCACTTCTGTGGAAACACATTTAAGAAAGGGTAAAACATGCCGTGTAGCTGTTTTGGGAGAGAGGAGTGAGGAAAAAAAATTGAAAGCAAGAGCCTTGCAGACACCCATGTCAGTGAAGGAGGAGAGGGAGGAGCTGCTCCAAGCACCAGAGCAGAGATTACACTGCAACCCATAGAGAAGACTATGGTGAAGCAAATTGTCCCCTTGCAACCCATGGAGTGCCATGTCTGAGCAGATATCCACAGTGCAGCTCATGGAGGATCCCACGCTGGAGCAAGGAACCATGGGAGAAGGAAGGAGGAGCACAGAGGAACTGTTACGGATTTACAGCAATCCCCATTCTTCATCCCCATCTTATTTTCTACCTGCTGTCCTGTTGAGGAGGGGGAATGGAAGAGCAGCTGGGTAGGGGTCTGGCAGCTGGCCAAGGTAAACACACCACGCTCGGTTACAGTACGGCCATGTGGAAAGTTGATTTGATAAACGACAAGACACAAAGGTAGCAGAGTTCTCCAGTCTTGGTGAGAACAAACAGCTAGCACCATGTGGAGATGCAAACGTCCTTGAACCGATCTCCTGACAACGCAGCAATCTCTTGGTCCACCGGTGGCTGATCACCTCTAGGAAAATCTTACTCTCCCTGATTATTCCAAACGCTGGCTCAGTTGTATGGACTGATTTATTTGAAGAGTGGCACTCTGTCAGTAAAAGTAGATCTGTTTGCTGATCTACAAACAGTCTGAGTTTGAGATCCTTTCACTTGAATGGACTCTGTACCAGTAGCTGCTATTTATAGTGATTTGAAGTACATTTTGTGTCATTGGAAAGGATAGTTTGCAGTTGCATAGACTGAAAACTTTCTTCTTGGGGTTAGCTAAATGTTTTTATTTTTTAGGGAAAACCAGTGGGTCTTTCAGGATGCATTTCCAGCAGTATTTGATTTTGAGACCAGTAAAAAGGGAATTAACACAGATTGTAAAGTCATCAAAGTTGTGAACTTCTGCAGTCATAGAATTGTCATGGTTGGAAAGGACTGCTGAGATCACCAAGTCCAGCCATACACAAACAAACACACACACAAAATCAAAAAACCCACCATAACCCACACATCCTACAGTCTCTGCCACTAGAGCATGCTCTGAAGTGCCTCATCTACACATTTCTTAAATACCTCCAGGGATGGTGACTCAACTGCCTCCCTGGGCAGGCCGTTCTACTGCCTGACCACTCTTCCAGTAAAGCAACTCTTCCTAATATCCAGTCTAAATCTCCCCTGCTGCAACTTCAGATTTTCCTCTGGTCCTGTCATTATTCATGTGGGAGAAGAGGCCAACACCCACTTCTCTACAACTTCCTTTCAGGTAGTTGTAGAGGGCAATGAGGTCTCCCCTCACCCTCCTCTTCTCCAAACTAAACATGCCCAGTTTCCTCAGCCTCTCCTCGTACGACTTGTTCTCCAGACCCCTCACCAGCTTGGTAGCTCTTCTCTGGACACGCTCCAGCACTTCAATGTCCTTCTAGTAGTGAGGGCCCCAGAACTGAACATAGTACTTGAGGTGAGGCCCTACCAGTGCCAAGTACAGGAGCACGGTCACCACCCTACTGCTGCTGGCCATGCTATTCCTGGTACGAGCCAGGATGTAGTCCAAACTACATATATGCATTCATGCATTCGCTATTGGTTTTACTTAAATATTGACTACAGGGAAGTAATGAGGCAGCATGGAGCCTCCAGAAAGCATTTCTGATTTTATAATTACTTTTTTTTTTTCAATGAATCACATATAGCAAATGGCCATTCTTCTTCCTGTGCAGGGTCAGACAGACAGCATAATGGTATTCATTCCTCATCAGCCTTTGATAGATGTTGTAGAGTCGATACGGATGTGTTATCCTCGCCCATCTCCAGGAAGAGATAAGCTTTGATAGAATTATGGCTCCTGTTTCATAAACTGGATCTGAAACCATACCTAAATGGATCAAGAAAAGACGCTGTAGTTGCTGCTCTTTATCTGTAAGAACTTGTTAACTGGCTGTTGCGAAGAAAGGTGACATAAATACCCCTTTTTGCCTTCTAGGCTGCAGAAGAAAGATTTACCGAATTACTAAAACTGGGTAACCTTTCTAATTGTGCCAATTTTTTTTTTTAATACGGTTAAACTAGTGGTAAATTCAAACCTTTTCTCTTTCTCAGGTCAAAATACGCTTCACCGCGTAAGCCATGGTTTTCGATAGTCAGCTGTCAGCAAGGTTTATAGATTTTCTTCACTGGAGCTGAATTGTGTTCTCCTTCACGGAGAGTTCATAGTGCAGTTGGAATCGTAGCTCCAGTGTAGGTGGTTTGTAAGAACTGGGGAGCCACACCAGAGGGGAAAGGTAAGGAGCAACTCATTATGCAGATGCAGTACTGGTGGATGACGAACGTGTGAAGTGATTTGGAAAAATGTCTTTACAGGTTGAATAATATTATTTCAACAGCTGCTGCGTGATTTATTATCTCTGTTCCCTCTCCTGTAATATCACCTAGACATCCTTTAAATAGAAAGAGTCCCTGAAGTCACACCTTTTAATTGAGAAGGGATGGCGAAAGAGAAAAAAGCCTAGCATTTAATTAGCTCTAGAAAATTCTTTTATTTTAGATGTGTTTCTAAACTGCTCCTTATAATCCCTTAGTGCTTTTCAGTTAAGTATCTCATAGCACTTCTCAAGCCTAAGGTCACTGCAGTGTAGACAGTGAGAAAAGTCCTACTTGTAAGTATGAATTGCTGCCTCTCCTATTCAGTCTGACGATTTTCAGGAGTGCAATTTTCCTGTGGGCACAAAAAATCTTGTTTTCAACCTTGGATCTGTTTTTCACACCCGTACTTCTACTGGCTTCAGTGGATTTTTTTCTCCTAGTGCAAACGTTAGGGGAATGAGCCATAGGAAAAGTATAACAACGTAAAAGGTATATGGCTTTGCACTTAAGGCTATGTTGACTTGCTGTTGATTTTGGAAAATCTTCAACACACGTAAGTCCTAGGGACTTTAAGCATACATTTAAATCAAATATCTGCATAAACTGAATGTGTAGTAGTGATACAGATGAAGTAGAATTAAAGACTGCTAAAGGATTTTCCCAGCATCTGTTGACTTAAAATGGTCTTCTGAACAAGTTCCAGGTAAAGAGGATACATGTTTATCTTCAGTTTTAGTATTAAAAAAAAAAGAAAAAAAGAAAATCTGGCAATCATAGTGAACTAAATCTTGTATGAAATATTGAATTTTAAGATAGGGTTAAAACTTTAAATGGGAAACAATTTATAAAGGAAAATGTTGGTATTTGTTCCTAGAAGGATTTTTTGTGTAGAAAAAAATATAGGAAAAGAGAGCACATATTATTAACCTGAAGCAACCTCTACTGAAATTAACATGCTCAAGTAACAATGAAGAACATGGCTCCCATTTCTGACTGCAAGGCATTTTGTAAGGTAGCTGACAAGAAAACAGGATATAATGCTGAACTTTAGAGTACAGAAAGTATGGGGTTTGGCAGCATTTCCTTCAAAAGTAGAAGAAAGGTGTTGGGGTTTATTTCACCTCCCCTTCCCAATGTACAGTGTAGCTGTCTGTAGCAGAGCTAGACACCCAGGAGCTTTTCAGTTGATGGGCACTTTTAAGACATGACTCATCTCATTGCACTTCAGATGTCCAAATTAGGGCAAATGAATTGTGTCATGTAAATGTGTATTCCTTTCTGTTGACTAAGGATGTATCGACAGTTGACCAGTTGGAGACCAGCTGGATGGAACGTAAGAGTTGGTGAGAAGGATCTACCCTACAAGTGACAATAATAATGACTTTGAAAGAAACACTTTACAGAAAATACCAGCAATTTATTTACATAATCAGGAATAATTAGAGACTATTTCAGAAAAGCCAAACAATCACGATAAGGCACTGTTAATATCCCTAAACACAGGAGATGGTTATATTTAATTAAAAAGAGTAGAATGGCAACAATCTAAATAACTCTTTTTCCAGTTTCCTTTTCCTTTTATTTTTTTTTTGTGTGGGGTAGATCTTTTCCTTATTCCTTCCCCCAATAACAATTTCTTCTATGATTCTCTTCACTTCTGCAACAGTGGTTCTTCTATTTTGAGTGTTTGTTCCTTTTCAGTTGGATTTTTTCCCCCCAGAGTAACATGTAAGCCACTCCAACTCTTGGAGACAAATCAATTTTCTCCTGAAAGTAGCATGCCTGGGTTTTAGCCGAAAAAGTGCTGCAGGGTGAATGGAGCAAGCATGCTTACGTTTTATAAAGTATATGCAGCTTGTACTGTCCTGGTGGTGCGCTGCTTCTGTTAGCTAACAGCTGCCACATCCTGCCTTCCTGGCTACTAGGTATTATTCTGAGACCCTTGTGTCTACTGAGCAGCATGGCAGGATGCCAGCAATATGTTCTGAAGAGCATGAGTAATCCCCGGTATCTGAGAATAGAATTAGGATGAGCAACTCTATGGAAAACCAGTAATTCCTCATTTCAGCCTCTGTGTGCTCTGAGTCACACTTCAGATGATGCCCTAAGGTCAGTTGAAAAAGATATCTGAATTTCAGTGCTGCTTAAGGGTGCACTGTCATCACTGGGGAAAATACTTGTCCATTTAAAAGTTCTTTAGCAAATGCAACTAACTGTATACAAGGGGAATTTGCATGAGCAGAACAGTTTGCCTTGCAACTGCCTTGGCTCTTACATTTGTTAAATTTTACTCCAATAATTTCACTCCATAAAAAGTGTCCTTAACTAGCAACGGGGAAGACTGCAAAGGAAGTGCACATAGGGTGAAAAAAAAAGACAGCTGACCTTCACTGGAACTTGGCAAATATTTTAGTGTCTGCTTTGGCCAGGAATTTGTGTTGGCTGTTCTGGTTGTAGCTGTGGTGATGGGATGCATTGGAATTTTTCTTGGATTTGGTTTTTGGGGGTGTTCCCCAAGTGCACCTATTTGCATTGCAGGACAAAAGCCAAGCTCTAGCTAATAAATGTTACAGGGAAATGTCAGTCTTTTGGCAGACTTGACCAGTGCTACCTGTTGCAGGGCACACTGATGTTTCCTCTTAAGCTGATGACTTTGTCCTGGACAGTGACGGACCACTGGGTTTGATCCAGTTTGATCCAGTTGATCACAGTAGGAAGAGGTGTAAGCATCCATCACCTCTAGAAATTGCGCTTTTCAAAGCAAAGCTTCAAAATTTTCTTCTATGCCTATCTCCTCTAAGTTTTTTAGCTAAGAGCTTTGCAATTAATATCATAGCGGTCTTGCGTTACCAACCACAGATTTTGCTTGTAGGTGCTACTTTAATCTTGAAATACATCATACGTTGCTTCTCCTGATTGCTTCTCCTTATGAATCTTAGTTAAGCCAAGTGCATGCTTGTCCTTTCAAGTACCTTGTTTATCTGAACCATGATCCTGTATTCTACCACTTTTAAATTAAGCCAGTTCTACAAGAGAAACTTTTTGTCAGTCATTGTGAAGTCATTTAAATGTATAGGATTGTTCTTGGTTTTACGAGACAGAAGCACGTTCATCTAGTCCTGTCAGCAAACTGACATTAACAGCACAGTTTTGTGTGCTTGCAGACCGGTTGTGTACCATTCTGGCAAAAATGTTTCTTGCAAGGGGGTCTGCACTAGAGGGGAGCTTCCTAAAGCTTGCCCAGATGTTTTTCTGTTGAGGATAATAACAACAAATAGTTAATAATAAAGATAATAACAAAGATAATGTTAAACATTACTAATAGATAATACTAAAGGTACCGCATGCATTTCCAAGAGGAAAGTGGCTCCATATTTAGCCCTGGAAATTCTGTCCTGCTCCCCGGCTTCTCAAACTCTCCTCAGAGAAGGGAAGAATCTGTTCTCATTGCACAACAAAACTTGTAGGGAGTTTTGGGAGGAAGGGAGGCAGCTGTGGTTCCTTAATGGATAAATAAAGCACAAAACTAACCTGTGGGCTATCAGTACAGGGGAGGTGGAGACAACAGTGCCTTTCAGGTAAGACCATTCAGCTAAGACACATTGCCTTCTTAGAAACACTGCCGCTCATCAGTCGGGTTTGCATTAGACCTGGGAGGCATGCAGTCCAAGGAGCCATAAACCTGTCCCCTCTAGAATGAAGACAGATGAAATCCTCACTGAAATATAGGAGGAAACCAGCTGGGTAGCGGAATGACATCCAGTATAAAGCATTTCAGAATCTGAAAAAAATTATAACCTTTGTAGTCCTGGAAGAGGACACCGGAGATCTACCTGGAACCACGAGTTAGATACTGCAAGAACGTGGGCTTTCCTTCTAATTCAGTAGTTCGGGTTGCACACAGTATAAAGGCGTTAAGGCATTGCCATAGAAAACGCAAGACGCAGGATGAGGTATTTCAGAAACGCAGCGGATTCTTCAGCTTTGGAAACATGTGGGGGTTTTCTTATTTGGAGGGAAGAGGAAAGGGGTAAGACATCTGCTTACTTATTTCAGTTTTCTGTGGCGGTAGCTTCCTGGAGGTGGGTGGCCTTTTATTCATGCAGAGAGTGAATTGCTGACTGAAAAATCTGCGTAGGTAAATAAGCTTTGTCCTACTTCCACTGAAATCAGCTGGGGCAGGGAGGTTCTCAGTGATTTTTTAAAATGGGATCAGAATCTTAAAAGACTGTTGCCATATATTAATAGCATAACATTGCTAAATGCATTTTGACTGACAGGCAGTCCTAGGTTGCACCGCAGGGCCCTACAAGGTATGAGGTAGGGGAATGCCTGACCACTAACGTGGGTCTTTTTTTTGTTTGATTCCCTACATTCAGACAGCACAGATTAGGGCAGCTGTCAAATGGAAGGTCCACTGACTGGCTGGAATCATTAAAGCAATGTGCTGTTTCCTTGGGAGACAAAACCGAAGACCTGGTCTTTTTATGGTACGGCTGCTTTAGGCAGAGAAAGTTAAAAACCATCCCCACTGAATATAACCAGAGCGACACATCCAGAAGAAGATTTTCTGATTCACTTAACTAGACTGTAAGAGTCGTGATGGGACTGGAGTCATGAAGGATAGACAGAGTCTGAAATTTGCTGTTTCTGTTTTCAGATCTGAAGGTGGCTTACATGCCTAAAAGCCTGTGCCATATTCCCTCAATATGATACTGGTTTCCTCCCCTTGAAGATACTCTCCAAAAATTTCACCTTCTGTTTTTAAGAGGATGAAGCTAATCAGTAAAAAACCAAGGTAACTGTTTCTGAGCTTTTTTTCATTACAGACAAAAAAGCTGCAGACACCTGTATGTCTCTCACCGATTCCTCTATTTTCTAATAGTTTTCTGTTTCACGTTTCACCATGCACCTCAGTATTAGCCTGCTTGCCCTTTTTTGAGAAATTGCACCCTGACTTTACTACACACAGTGTATTTCTGTCTGTGCTGCTGTGCTTTTTCAACTGCGGTTTTGTTATATTTAGAGCTTTATCAATAAATAGTGATGTGGGTGGGTTGGTTTGTTGGGGTTTTTTTAAAGCTTTTTTGTTATACAAAATAATCTACAAAGCACTGTCTGGACTTCTTCTGATGTCACCAGCATCTGGTTCTTAATCTTTTAAGTCTTTCTTTCCAGAAGCCTCTTGGATGACTTGGAGACTATTTTTATTCAGAGATACTGAACGCTGGTTATTATCATGGGAATGAAAGGTGATCACACCTACAGTACTATCCGGACTCCCTACTGCTCTGCAGCTGCTGAAGCTTCCCCTTGCTTTAGAAGAAGTGTCTGAGCTGTGCCTTTACTTATTCTATAACTTGGCACCCCGTCTAAAAAGACTACTCTGTTTCGTTGTGCTCCCTCGATTACGCTCTTTTCTGTAGGAAAACCAAACGACAGCTGTCTCAGTCTCTAAAAAACAGGCTGCTGCATTTCATTGTCCTAACTCACCAGACATTAGAAAGGTTGTCAGTCTGAAATTTGCAGAGACGCTGCAGGCATGAGGGTGGATGTTAAGTTTGTAATCACCACTGTCTGTAATGAAGGTATTGCTTTACAATGTTCTTTTAATAGTAAATGGCAACACAGCTGGTGATTTTCTTCCTGCTGCTTTAAAATGCTCCATCATTCCATCAGAGGATGATGCTGAGAAAAAAAACAAACCACCAGAGTAACTACTTGTAAGCCACAGTGAGCAACTGACCACCTTCTCCTGCAGCATAAAGCACTTCTCTTCTTGTGTTACTTGTCTGAGTTCTAGGGTTTTGCCCTCATCCCTCGGTGTCTGATCCATGTTCCTGGATACAGTCCAGTTCTTTCTGTTAATATACTGCAGTTGCTATTGTGCTGCAGTATATCCACTGATGGATGGATGTCAAAATGCCAGGCTGTGTCTTCTGGTTGACTTTTGTTGGCTGACTTAAAAGATCCACCACGTTGATAAGTTACATATTAGTATTTCTCTTCCTCTAGTGTTTTTGATGGAATGTTTTTGTATTGCATTTGAGGTCTGGAAAACAAAAAACAAAACCAGGAAAATATATTTAAAGTTTCCTTTGCGTTAGGAAGAGTAGAAAATGAGCACTATATATTTTTTTTCTTTTTACCTAAAACCCCAAACCCAAAAATGTACAGAAACTAAGCAAAATTAATATTGTGTAAAACCTTAATGAACAATGGAAATTATTCCTAATAAAAGGAACTCTAGGCCAAACCTAAATAATCTTCTCTGTTACAAATGCCTACCTAATTATTGGTTTGTCCTTGAGGTAAAAATCCTCTTAATTGGCTTTTGGAAAGTCCGAATGGAAAACCCTCATGACTTTACATGTTTCTGCCACGATTACCCAGGGAGGAGTACTCATACCTTTTAGTTTTGTTGGTTGGGGTTTTCTGAGGGGTTTTTGTTGTTCTTTTTTTTTTTTTTTCTTTTTACCTTAAGATCTATTTTACCCCACTTGCTTCCCATCTTTGGGTTGGGTCTGTTTAGGGCTTATTTCCATTTCAAAGAACCCTCCCCCCAGCAACATCAGAAGAACTGTCAGAAATCCGAGGGGCAAAAAATCCTTTGACACGTGAAGATGGCGTCAGCAAAATGATTTTCACTTTAGCAAGAAGAAAAGCAATAGCAAAACAGCGCTTGGGTGCACCGGGAGAACGGATGGAATGGTTAACGCAGTGCAAGGGCAAATGGTGTGTTGCTACGAAGCTGATTTCATTCAGCAACGTACTTTTGGGGCACCCGTCTAGTTCCGAGCAAGAGGATAACCCCCAGTTTGGGAGCCCTCCCGTGCGGTTATACATCAGCAACCTCTCTGAGGACTGGGCTGACCTGCCTTTGGCTCAGGCACCCCCGGCTCACCAGAAGCCCCCAGGCGTCCCGGCCCCCGCAGGCAGCACGGGTGGACGGAGGAGGCGGATGCCTTTTGTTGCGTCGGGCTGAGCTCCTCGACATTCCGCCCACGTACGGGCTGCTGGTGCCTCACCGCCCGCTGTCCCTCTCCCACCGCCGCGAGGTGGGCTTCGGCGGAGCAACCTTTTGTTTTCCGCCGACAAACGAGCAACGGGGTCGGTTGAGTCAGAAAACTTTTAAGTCTCGCACGTAAAAGCAAACACACAAAAAAAAAACCCCACCCCAAACCCAAACCAACAATCCAAAACAGACCCCTTTTCCTTTCCGGCATGCCAGGTGGCACTGGTTTTCGCAAGGGATGATTCAGTGCTACTGGAAGTCACTGTTTACACCGATTATAAATATTAACGGCTACCGGTCGGGATAGCGGAACGCTGAGGAAGCCACACGGACTGGCTGTAAAATGATGTCTCACGGAGTTCTAAAGGGTGAGAAACACCCTGGAAAAGGCATTTAGGATTAACGCAGTGACAAGCGCTCCCCGCCCTCTCCCCCCCCAGTAAAAGCCGAGGTGGGGGGAGAAGAACGTATCAATTTCTCTCCACAAACGGGGCGCGGGGAAAAGCCTCCTTCACCGGGTGGGGGCGGTAAAACGGGGTGGGTGGGCGAGCAGCCCAGCGTGCGGCGGCCAGCTCCCCGCCAGCGGACCCAAAGCCCCTGAAAGGGCGAAGGTGACTCAGACAGGGTCAAGTTCACCGGCGGAAGGGCCACGACACCGACAACAGTAGCAGGAGGAGCCGCCGCCGCCGCCTCCTGCCAGGGCGCCC
>VXBJ01006941.1:598262-618915 GCA_013400055.1 Nycticryphes semicollaris
CCCCTAAGAGAGAAAATGGCAGCGGGGACTTGTGTGTGGGTTATTTCTTGTTGTTGTTGCTGCTTGTCTAGCCTTTTCTGAAGAGAAAAAAAACCAAACCCAAACATTCTGCAGGGTTTGCTATAGCTGGAGGGAGATTTTCCCTGTTTCTCTGCTCAGAATATTTCCCCCTTTTTACTCTCCTGGGATGTGCTATCTGCATAACTGGGTGCAACCTGATTATTGCTCCGTGCTCCTGGATCTTCTCTCCACATACAGTGGGTCAGTCCTGGGGTTTTATGACAGCCCATCATAGTTGTATCTGATGCTTTTCCTGTGAAATCAGTTCACTTGCTAGTCCTTAGCCTGCCTACGCTTTCCCAGATGTTTGCTTTCTTCTGTAGACATCCCAGCTGCAGTGAGCGGGGCGACTGCGTGTCAGTAAGTGCAGGCAGGAGCTGCTCTGCTAGGCTGGGGTCGAACTGGTGGTGGGCTGGCATCCTTCAGGATGAAAAATTCCACATAAAGGTGGAATAATGAATACTGTATTTATCTTACCTGAGACAGATTTATGAAACTAACATTCTAAACCTGATATTAATTCCACCCCACCCCTGCAAGCCAGCGTGGTTTTGCTGTTATTAATCTCCTGTTTTAGACTTCTGCTGTTCTCCTATGGATGCTAACAAAGGATAGATCCTTAGACTTGTGTCCCGTCCATGATCCTCTCAGTTACACATACAGCACCGTATGACTGATAGCTGCTTGTTTCTTGCAGAAGGCTGATGTCTACCTTTGCTCAAATGTCAGAGCAACTCAGATCAAATGAAATGTTTTTTCCATACGTCTGAAGACAAGCTCACCATTGGTTTTGATGGAAGATTCTGTTTGAAAATCAATGCAGCAGTCTCCCATCTTGCAATTGATCCTTGCTTTCTCCCCGGCTTATAAAGGGGAATGAGATCTGCAAAGCAGTGAGTGTGTGGCATTCCTTTGATGGGCTCCGTATACTGGTTTTAAATTATTCTGTTTGGGATACTGAGAAATGGAGTTCATTTGACAGCCACAAGAATCTGGCCCTCATTTAATTGCATGCAATGAAATCCATCCCCCAATCTCAGGCAGAAACCCTGCCGTGCGCCTGCGAGGAGGCCGTGCTGTATCCTTTTGTTGGTGTCCTTATAAGCTTTTCATTGATTTCCTTGGGACCGCATAATCAGCGTGAGCAAACTTACTCTGGTCTCCCTTCTCAAAGGTACTGGTAGTCTGGAGCTGCTTTAAGTTCAGTGGTAAACTGCTCCTTGAATATTCTGTAAGTCTTCATAGTTAGTGAATATTAAACTTATTAACAGGGTATCTTTTTCTGTCTCAGTACCTATGAGTGTAGTAGCTTTTTACAACAAGTGTTTGCTGACCTTAAGAAGTAAAAATCTTTGTTTCTGAATGCATTCAAGCAAAAATTTCCTGTCAGTGTCAACAGTAACGTGTTAATAAATTTTAATTTATCAGAATGCTTATTGCTGCACAGTTAACGTTTCTACAATGTAGGCTTCTAATATGCTTTTTTTTTTTTGTTACTATGAATCAATATTGGGAAACTGTGTGCTGACTTTGATAGCATTAACACTCTGTATTCACAGATATAAATGTGTCATGACTTGGCTAAAGTCTTAACTTGTTCAGAGGTAAACTCAATGTGAATGGAAACTTTCTTTTTCCTTTAGAAATAAATATACAGAGCAGAAATGCCCAGTGCTTTTTATGAACACATTTATACAGTTGATTGAGTGCAACTAGTGTGTCAATTTTATCTCTGTATAGGGCGAGCATATTTCTGAATTCTTAAATTGTTTCCATTATATTTTTTTTTTTTAGAAGTGACAGGTAGTTTATCTTGTACTGTACCATGTAACTATCTAAAAGTGGTTCAGAAAATTGGAAGAAATTAGATCCATGTTACTTTTCCCTAAGCCAGCACTACTGTATTTTGTTTGACTCTTGGCCAGGCTTACTGTATCAAATCCAGCCTGACAAAGCTGCCGCAGTTGTCCTTGTGTGAATGTCATTTCAGCACAGTATTTTCCTCTCAAGCCTTTTGGGCTGATGCATATGTATTATGTATCAACTCTAAGGTGATCCTGAGGGAGTTAAGGACAGAGTTGTGGGGGACACAAGGGTTTGGATCTGAGGTTTTTCTTGCAGATTGTTTGTATTGTTCAAGGCAAATGTTTGAGTTCTGTGTGTGACTTGTCTAAGTGTCAATGTATATAAAATCAATTGTGGATGTGCAGGTGAAAGGCCCAGCTCAAATCAATAGACAGAGCAGGAGTTTTCTCCTTCACATTAAGGAAATAAAATCCAGTTGAGGAATTTTGTATTTGTGTAGACTTGATGTGTCTGAGATAAAGATGAAGAGATTTCTGTGATGGGTCATTGAGATTGAGCAGCCACCTACTATATTACAAGGAAAACATTTCAAAGCACATTTGTGTTTTGTTGGATGTTCCTGTTCCCTGTGAGAAGAATTCATGTAAGATCATGGCGGACGAGGTAGGTATTTGTCCTTACAGTAGCAATTCAGACTGTAGAGTTCGGTTAATTCCTCGGTTTCAGTATCCAAGTTATAGATAGCATCCTTTTGTTGAGGGCAGAACACTTGTGTGTGACAAAGTGGCATTTCTGGCACAAGCCTCATGCTCTAACAAGAAGACAAGACCACCAGAGACTAGCGTGAACCAACGAGAGAATTCAGTTCCTAATTATCTCTGGCTCACACCTCCAGACAGAGGGATTTTCTTGGATTCCAATTTTGTGAATGTAATCAGTGGAGGATGCAGAGTGTTCCCCTTTCATGTAATTGTTTGGCACCTGAAACTAAGGTTTCATGAATAAATCAAAATTCTGCTGCATGTGTGCTTGGATTCTTGTGTTGCTTCTCTTGCATAATGTTGTTATCCCCCACTTTTCATTTAGTGCCAGATCGATAAAAGTGGTTTGTCGACTTGCCCTCTCCACATGCTCCTTCACAAGAAGTTAGTTGGTGAAATGATCTGGAGTAGGTCCATTCCATTCCCTCCTGTCAAACTGAAGTCCTAGGTTTTCAAATGAATGTCCCCTGTTAAGATTTCAGCTCCCTCCCCACTATCCTCTTGGGTTGCCACACCGGCTGTAGCATCACTAGGAAGTGCCTCACGGAAGGCAGCCAGCGTACGAAAAATGTGTGTATGTGTAAGGACTAAGTGCACAGAGGGTGGTGACCATCTCTGCTCTGTCCTGTCTGTGATCCCTTGTGTGGTTCCCTGAGGGTTGGTGGGGGACCTCCTCGCAGAGGACGTGGGAATTGCAGACGTGGCTGTAAGAGCTGGCTTATTTTACCTGTTCCACTCTGTGAACTTCAAGAGGGTTGAAAAGCTTTGCACTGACAAGTCTTGGAGAGCTGAAGCAGATGACAGGGTCCTCATTTCTGTGACACACTGAGAGGACTTTGACTAAACAGCACAGTATAAATAGTTGTGGCACAAGCATTTGTTAATTTGTAGGAAACAAACTTTGTGTCCCTGCAAGTCAGGGAGGCTTCCCTGCATTAAAGAAACTTCCCTGCCTTATGCATTTCACATTTAAATATCCAGTTTGGTTTTATTTTAAACTAAGATGCTCTTTCTGGTTGCTTTTTATACCTTGCCCACTGTTGGCAATGAATGTAAATGACAGCTTTGCTTTTGGCCATATTAATTTTACACATTAGAAATGAGGTCCTAAATGAGGCATTAACATTTAGCTTGTAAGCATCAGAAGGGGATGTTATTTAAAAGAAATAAAATTAGATGGCTGCCACTGGGAGCTTTGGAGTAAAATGTCAGTAGAGCATACTGACTGACGTTGAGGTTAGATTTGGAAACTTAATATTTCAGTCTTTTTCTTCCTGACAGATTTGACTCTCTGGATTAAAAAAGCTGAATATGAGCAGTTATAAAATGCTGACTTAAAAAAAAAAAAAAAAAGAAGAGTCTGCACACAGAAATGCCTGTGCTTGTGCACATGTACCCACACATCTTCCCTTTCCTTACAAAATGGGTAGTTGGAGGCTCAGGTTATCCAAGCGTATTGATTCCTGAAGTGCAGCCCTTTTCTCCTAACAAGGCTACTGTAAGGAATATAAAGTTCTTCATTATTAAAACAAATCCCAGAAGTGCCGAGGGCTCCACATAGGTTCCTCTGTTATTTTACTAATTGAAATGTATAGTCAGTGTGGTTTCTCACTTCTGTTATTCTTGACTTCTAAACTGTTTGGAAGCATCTGGCTTGAGGGAAATAATGCTTGTATGAGTTCTGGCTGGGCTGTGGAAAAGCAGGCATTTTTATGGGGGTATATCAACTTAAACAGTAAGAGTGTCTCTTCAAGGTAGCCTTCATCTTATTTGTGCCAGGCTGTAGACACTGAAGGATGACTTTGCATCCGTCACTATCAATCACTGCTGCAATGGCTTCACACTCCTATGAAAAAACTTAAAAGAAGGTGCTGGGGGAAATGGAAAATACAAACAATGCAATTGAGCAGAATTTCTCATGACACTGTGATTCCAGGGGTTTGGGAGATGGTAACTCTATCCTGCAAATGCCATGAAGGTAGGTGGACTGTACCATGGGAAAACCGGTGGGACATTATCACATCCTGTAAATGTTTTCTGCTCTGAATTTTGCAATGACAAGTAGCCTTGGTTTCAAGGATGTGAGTAAAGTGATCAGCACATGGCTTTGCGAGATCTGCTCCCACCCTTTCTCTCTCTCCTCTAGTAGGTGAAAGAAGAGGATGCGGTCCTTCTCAGCCAGGCTCTTGGTCTGCAAAGGAACTGCTGCTGTTGCTTTGAACGTTGTCTCCAGCTAAAAGATGCCATCCTTGGTAATCTTGATACCACAAGACTGTATCTTTTAATGTCTCTTGGCTGGATGGTAGAAGACAATGATTTTTAATTGCAGAGTCCACACAGAATAATCAACAAGGATGTATTCCGTAAAAAGCAGAGGACTGTGTGGTGATTTTTGGAGTTTTTTTAATAGTCTGTTGTATTTTAAAAACCAACACTTTCTATTAATTTTTAAGACATTCTGACAATTGAAGAAGCATTTTGTAATTGGTAAAAAGGTGGGTTTCAGGACCCTCCGTAGTGCCTTCTGAAGTCACTTAACAAATGACATACTTTGTAGCTAGCCATTTTCATGCTTTTTCAGCTGATAAATGATTATATAAGACATCAAAAAGTTTAAAATGGATGACTTGCAGGGATTTTTGGATTAGAGAAGGTAGACATATAATTAATAAGGTGGTTATAATTGGATCCCATGGATAATCTCTACTGTAATACCTCATCTTAAAACAAAAAGCTTTAGGTAGTTAAAATCCTTTTAAAGACGATTTGCATTATTGTGCTTTAAAGTTGATTTGTTCACCGACAGAACAAAAATGTCTGTATTATTTGAAGTGACCTGACATGGAATAGCACATTCTGCACCCACACTAGTGGGTACCAGGAGCTGAACGTGTCCTAGTGATCTGTAGTTTTACAGCCTGTGTTGGAAGTGAGAGCAGAGAATTTATAGTAACTGAGGGGGAGGCAAGTAACACTTTTTAAACATTTGGTGATTAATAAAATGTGTCAGTTGGGGTCATAAATATAAAACTGATAAAGCCTGTCTTGATTATATTTTGGTCTTGATTAACTTCTAAAATATATTTGAATTTCCAGAGGGGGAGAAGCGCTTTATCTTTGGAGTTAAGTGTGTGTATGTGTGCATATAATTATGAAGTTGATGTAACTGTTAACGAAGTGGAGCACATGAGAGAATTGGAGTGGCTACTGACACACGTACTCTGCCTCCTGGGTATTGCTGTGTCCAACTCTCTTGGTTTAACAGTTGCTGCAAGGTCAGTCACCTGGATGTTGTGCAGAGTTCCTGCTACCTTTGCGCTGGCAACCCCGTGGACCATGCCTGCTGATCTCTGCCTCTCCACCTTTCTCTTCCTCTTCCTAGAGCAAACTTGGTGGCCCTTTGCGCAGGGGAAGCTCAAATAGGGTGAACATAGCTGCCTACTAGGCTGTTGGGCGTGGGGTTTTGTTTTGGGCAAGCCATAAGATTTTATGCCTTTTTTTTTTTTTTTCCTGAAAAGAGTACATTGATGAGGGATTTGAGTATGTTGGTGGATTGATTGCATGAGGTCTGCGTGATTGACTGGAGGAGTCAATGGTCACTTTTTAGTTGATTTTAGTGAGCATTGGGTCAGGTTTACTGTGCCAGAGCAGAGGCTTTTTGAATTGCATAAAGGACACACATCCCCCATGGTGGTAGAAATACAGGATTGCAGGGTTGGGTGGAGCTCTGACCTGTTTCACAGAATGACAGAATATCTGTAAATCTGGGTCAACTCCATTGACTTGGCTATATCAAATCTGGATCAAAGCTACTGTAACAAAAAGCAGAATTTGTCCTTCTGTGCCTTCCTAGAGAGCAATATACAAAAGAGTAACAGCTTTGCCTTTCTGCTTTCTCACTTATTTGTCCTTCATAGAGTAATTCTGCATTCAAGTGAATGGTAGCCTTTTCCCCATAGAGATAGATATATGCTTGAGGTATTGAAGGGGGAGCTGTCTATTTTCATTAGTTTCACTGAAAATGACATTGACAGATAAGCTATATGTAACCATTAGCATGCAGGCCATCAACGTGATCGAAGTCTTCTGGTCCTTCTGTGGAGCTTGTCTATCCCACGCAGAAAAGGCTATTAATGTTTCTGATGTGACAGCAAAAGTATAATTGCTCACTGAAATAAAACTGGGAGAAAGTTGGGGCTTCTGAAGCTGTTAACTACTTTGAGATAAAACTCTTTTGAGATACTAAATGAGCTGAAATGAATAATAAGACAGACATGCAGACATGATTTAATTAAAAGCATCTTCATGTTTGGCTGTCTTGATCCAGCTTGGATTTTTTTTTTTTTCCCAGAACACATAATTGTTTCTGGTGAGACTTTTTCCATTCTATTTCCTGACCACTTTTCTTAAAGTCTTCCAGAGTAAAGAAAAGAGAATTTTTGCAAAAGATGTCATTACAGTTTATACAACAAAAATATACACAGGGCTACTGTGTCCAAGTGTTTAGTAATACACAAAGCCAATATGTCAGTATAATGTCAATGACTTACAGCCTCATCTATCCCAAGAATGCTGTAACCAGCATGGTAACACGTTACTGTGAGAACTCTTCATGCAACTAGAAATGTGTATCATTCCCTCCAGTGTGGTTGGGCACTAAGGGAAACAGGCCATAATTCTTGCATGTCCAAACCAGCTTGGGTTGTTTCCCATTGCCAATCTTTACATAGACTTTTTTATTTTTCCTCCCTGGTTTTAGCATTCTTTGTATTCTTTAGACTTTTTGCTTGTTTCTATGTTCATTGGGATGTGATGAAGAGAAATTTAGTTCATGCTCGCTTTCCATCTGTGAGGGGATCTCTTGTCATCACATTGTACCTCAACTGCTCTTACCTTGGCAGAACGGTTTATGCCTGGTGTACTTCTCCAGCATTGTGGGAGCCTGGAAACACTGCTGAATGTCAAGCAGTTTGTGTTTTATATTGATTAATGGCAAGTCTGTGCTTTCCTGCTATCTGCTGCAGTTGAAGGCTTTTGCTAGCGGTAAGTTAGGTACAGTATTTCTGGAAATCTCTGAGCGCTTGTGGCCAAGCCTACTTTTGTGGTGGTAATACAGTACTTTCATCAGAATGCTTAAAAACATTCCATGAAGTAGGTCATACTCTGCAGCTAGGGCAACTGAAGTATGCACAGGAAGGGTATGTGTGCAGGGATTTGGTTAATGGTTTTCCAGCAGGTTAGTGACACATTCAGGAATTAAACTTGAAGATAGGATGGTTTTGCACAGTCTGAGGGATGCAATCCCCATTAGGGTTGGAATAGATCATAGTGCGAACTAGATATCGGGCACAGCCAAAGTCCCAGCACTCAGCCCAAGGGACACCGCTGCTGTCCTGTCCAGGTCTGCCCTAGGCTTGTGAGGATGGCTGTTGTGGACAGTCATGGTGTTACTGCCAGGAAAGTCCTCCTGTTGCAGATACATGGGACTTTGAGAGCTCATTTTGAGCTCTCCTGTACAAGGTGTTGCCTCCATGGGGCCATGAGTTGTGCCTGAAGTTATTGGAGTCCTGATACTAAGCTACAGACATCCTCTGCTTGGTTTTGCTGCAGAGCAGAAATGGGAACAGTTCTTGCTTCTAATTTTTCCCTGTTTTGCCTTTATGCTTAGGTTTCTAAAGTGCAAATCTTTATTGTGTGTGCCCTGACGAATGCTGCGTGGCCTTTCCTTTTTGGATAAGAACTTGGAAGGCATACTTGAAGGAAAAACATCAAAGGCCCTCACTAGCTCTTGGGAAGTAATTTTGAGTTCAGTACTTCAGCATTGTGCTCCCAGCTTGAAACCAGGTTGCATAAATGGAGCTTGGAAGCAAGCAGGAAAACATTCTCCATTTCAAGTTGAGTGCAGCAAAGTTTGCTGCGTGGGAACATCTGACATCTTTGGTGCTTCCATCACTTGAGAGGTGTAGTCACTGACTAGGAACATGGTGTTTCCTAATGGAAGAGCGATGCTGCAGCTCAGGATACTGGGGTTCTGCTGCTGGTTCTTTCCTGCCCTGTGCAGACAGTATTTCAGCCACCATGAGCTGCCTTCTCTGTACTATTGAAGCCATTGCTTTGTCTGGAAAGGTTATCCTCTGCATAGCGTTCAACACAGAAGAGGGGTTGTCTAGGTGTGTGTGTCCTGACAATGCCATTATGTGAATGTCTGTTGAGATGTCACGTCATGGTTTGGATACAGACAAACTGAGATGGAGGCCATGCTTGTGCCTAGAAATCTCTTCTCTGGAATAGCAAGCCTGTCTTACTCGAGATAGCATTGTGCTTGGACAGCTTTTGCTAGTAAAAGATTTACTGGATTGATGATCAATATAGGTGTCAAAAGGGCCCGCCTCTCCCCTTTTTGTTTTGCTTTGGCTTTGCACCCAAGTCCGCTAGAGGTTTTGCTGGTAAATCTAAGTTTACTTAAAAAGAGAGAGAGATGAGCACATACAAAAAACCGCTTTCTATAGTCTTACTATGTCAGCAAAGCTCTTAAGTGTCAATCAGGGCTGATGTGCATGACCCATTCTGGGGTTTTATTCTCACATTCATGATTAACCTATCTGTAAATTAAAAGATTGCCTCTCTTGCTTGTTCTTATTGTCCCTGCTTCTTGCTTGTTCTTATTTTATTGCAGTTTTAAGGTCAAAGTTCCTATCACTTACCAAAAAGGTAACATCAGTGATCTGTGTGACATGCTGCAGCTGCTGGCTGATGCTCTCCCAGATCCTTCCCTTTCAGACCTCCACGTTCTCTGTGGTGGCTGTGGGACGTTGCTGGTGTTCATTCCTTGAAACGGAAATCTCTGGTGTAGCATTGCATGAATGTATTCTCTACTACTCAGAACAGCCTCAGATTTAAATGTAGCATTTTTTCCAGTTTCTGTGGAGGTCCAGGGCATCAAAAGTAATGTTTCATGCAATGCTTTCCAAGGTGGGGAGACTAATGCTAGATATGAACATGTTTGAGAGGGTATGTTCTACCTCAGTCTTGGAAACGTAAACAAAAAGCCTCCATTTATCTTGCTGAACGTGTGTGACTGTTTCCCACAAATGCATGGGACTAATGCTGTGCTGTGAGATGTAATGGGGCATTTTGAAGAGCACTGCAAGACATGTAGGGGATACTTGTCTTCCTGTCTTTTTCCTCCCCTGCTGATTTGTAAGTCTCTGTCACCCCTCATGGATGAACAAGCATAGCCAAAATTGTACCTGTGTCTGTGAAATTCTGGGGTTGGTTTTCTTCTTGCTTGTCTGTCAGAGATTAATTTTGCATTGAATCATGAAAAATGTTGCTCTTCTACAAGTTGTGGCTGGTACTAGGTTGTCAGCACACTGCATCTGCGTTGCATGTTCAGGAGAGGGGCTACTTTAAAACTTAAATTATAGCCTAAAAATACATATGGAGTCTTTTTTTTTTTTTTTTTTTTTTTCACATTTAACTTGCTGGAAATAGCAGGGTTGTGTCATGTTCGTCACCTTTTCTAGCTGTAGGCAGTTTTAAGCACGACATAATTATGTAGCAAACTGGAAAAACATACACCCATCATCTTCAAGTGAAGGCATGTAGGAGTGGCACTATAGCCACATCAAATACCACGTAAGTGGAAACTAAAGGAGCTGATTTTTTTGAGGGGACAACCAGTGTGTTAATGTGTGTAGTTTGTAGTAGCTCTTTCAGTTCCCATCTGTTCTGTGCCCTTTGCCAAGCGGGTTTGCCATTTTTTAACAAGCAAAGACATTGTCAAGTTCAGAGACTAAGACCTGGATTTTATTTTCTTGCTGCTTTCTTAATCTCTGTTATAAGATGATCCTTAGGGAGAAGAGGTTGACCCCAGGAAGGAAGAAAGCTTTGTCTTCTGGGCTGCCAATAATCTGTCACTATGATACAAGGTTGAGAGGTCAAAATTGCAAGTTAAATGCTTATGACCTGAATGTATTTCACTTTCTTGTATGCAAGTGAGGCAGCTGCATGGTGTCATGCTGTAAAGGAACATGGTCTGAGAACACAGTGTTTGTGTTTCTGCATCCGTGGTTAAAGTACGGCTGGGACTTCTTGGTAAGGACTTCCATCCAGAACAGAAGGTGTAAATAATCAGAATTCACATTCAAGGGGATGCTAGCAATTAGCTGTCAGGAAGGAGGGATCAGTTGGTTCCTGCTTTGCTTTAATTTCTTGTCCTTGCTTTTCTGCAGCACTGGGATACCTTCTACCTTTGTGGCTCTGCTGGAGCAGAGACCTGTGGTGGGTACACCACAGACCAGATCTCAAGAGCAGGAGTCTATCATGCCTGACTTGCACTGGCAACACCGACACATGTAATAGAGCTGCTCTGAACCTGTACCAGTTTGACATTAGTAGGAGGCAGCACAACAGAACAGCAAGTTATTGCTGAAAACAGTTGCTGGCTACTAAAGCTGTTAATTCTGTCAGATTTGTTCAAACTCAAGTGTAAGCCTGTGCTTGACCCCAGTTCCCACTTAATTTCTGAATTGCTTTGAAATGGAATTCTGTAGTGATGCAGGCTTCATGGGAGGTCCAAGGTATGGATAGAGAGAATACTGACACTTTCATTGCTACTGAAGTTAAGGATACCTATGTTCCTGTCTGCGGTACCAGTGAGCCAAGCAGAGATTGTCCACAGCTTCCCGCTTGTGTTCTTCACTGCGTATCTCCTACTGCCTTTCACCAAAACCGTGAGCTTGTGCTAGGTAAGTTGATCAGCTGGCCTCCTTCCTAGGATAGGCAGATGTCCTGCTTTGTAGGTTGATCTGCCACAGTGTGGATTCATGGCATCTGTGTCAGGATAAACCCTGCCCCAGCATTGTTCTTGGACAGTGCTGCTAATGGTGGCGTCTGCAGGGAATCTACTTCATTGGGAGACTAAGTTGTAGTAAAATGGCCAAATCAATAAAATTAACCTCCTTTGTAGCATCTGCCCACAACCATCCAGGAAGCCATTGGAGGAGCTGGGAATTGACCCTCTGTCACCAGGATCATCTCTTCCTTCCCAACTTTATTCTGCTGACATTTACCAAAGACATGGTCATTCATTAGTAAACCTGGAGCTTAATAGGTTTAGAACAGACCTTATACTGTGGTGTGTGATTAAACTAGAGGCAGAAATCAGTGATAGCATCTGGTATTTCCATACTTTCCACCTCTTCTTTTGTTTGGGTCCAGAAGATACTTACATCCTGATCAGAAAGTCAATGTGTTCCTTGGAAACTTCTATTGAGTTACTTTTAGTGCAACTGTTTATTCCTTTTTCTTTTAACATGGGAGAATGTAGGTGTCAGGGAGCAGCAGGAGTGGGTCTCCCCACCAAAGGGGGATGAGATGGGAGGGTCAGTCCAGGTTGAGGAGCGCCTTCAATGATGGGGTACAGCCCCACAGCACCCAAGCAGGGTTGTAACAGGCTCTCATCATGGTCCCAAATAGCATGAGTTAACAAGTTGAGAATACGTCCACCTGGAAAACAGGTATGAGGTTATCCAGGAAGGTTTGCCAGTAGGTTTGGACATCAAGAGAAAAGGCTGGGTATAGGGCTACCCATGACATAGCTTAGGGTCAGGACTGGGTGTCCAGGCCTAAACTCAAGGAGACCTGCAGGGTTATGGACTGGGGGTGTGGATGGGAGTTCCTAAGGAGGTTGGTTAGGGCAACTAAGGCCCATTGGTGCCCTCAGGACCCTGCCAGTAGGGTTGCTAGCACATTTGATCTAATGACTTAGCAAGTTCTGAAAAAAGCTCTTCTGACAGGCATCACAGGTGGCCTTGTGGTGCAGAGGAGCCTGGAGACAAGTGGTAGGCAGTGTGAAGAGTTTGCTGTGTCAGTTGCACCGCTATGATCATCAGGTTTCGTGTTTTGTGCAGGTGTAATGCATTTTGGATAATCATTGCTTTTAGACTTCCCCAGTTTTGGATGGTAAATGTGAAGATGCTTTTGGGGGGGCCGAGGGGAAAACCCCACATCTCAAAAAAAAATTGAAACATGTAGCAGTTATAACCAGGAACACCCCATGCCTTCTGAGCAGCTACTTTTTCAGACCTGGTGAAGTTAGTTATCCTTCAGATGCCCAGAACAACATTCAGTGTAATCCTGGGATTTGCAGCATTGTTACAGTATTTAAACCCACAGTATGGATTTAAATGGATGGGTGTAAGAGGATATGAACATGTAGGTTATCTGATCTTGTTTTGTTAGGGGGAGAGAGTCCCTTCTAGAGTTACCCATTTCATCATGAATTCCAAGGAAAGTTAGTTGCTTTCTGCTATATGGGTGCACATTTGTAGAGGGGAAGGAATGACTTTCCAAGTGCGTGGTCCCTGGCAGTGTTAGCTGGCGATGTGCAAGTACATCGAAGTTCATGGCTTTTGTCACTGCTGCTTCTTCTGCCATCAACCTCCTGCCCTCTTTGTCTAGTTTGCTGGCTCAGATGGTGCTGGCATGCAAATGACACCAGTGTGCTACTCCATGCTGGGCCATTCTTCCCAGTTAATGTTGATACACTTCTTGAGCTGGAACTGGCGGTGAAGCAGGCAAAACTGATTAAAGCACATGCCTAATTGGATTTTTAGATAATGATTTAAAAATGTTGGATTTTTCAAATGCTCCCATTAGTGGGCATTAGTACTAAGGAGAAATACGTCACTGGGTAGATTTTTGAGTCAGAATTTTAGTATAATGAAAAACAGATTACTGAATTCAATAACATTAAAATAAATGCGTTCATTAAACAAAGAACACCACTGGAACCTGTGGATGCATGTAGGAAGTGTGCTGACCCATCGCCTGCAGCTTGATGTTAAGGCAAGAAAAACAGTTTTTCAAGTATGGACAGAGGGTACTCACTGGGTCTTCCTTACTGTTGGCTGTGCAGAAGTCAGTCTGGAGGCAGAAGAGTGCAATTCCAAAGGAGCGAGGAGAAGAAATGTATGTGGGTTTAGCCATGAAGTGTCAACCTGACTAGCAACAGATTCCTTGGTCTGCACTGGGATAATAAATGGAGATGTAAAATTATAATTATTAATTTACTTCTTTTATCCATTTGCCATGTGTCCTAGTTAACTTGCAAATGAATATTCTTTTGCACTGATGCCTGTCAATCAGGTACTTTTTGCTCTGTTGGTCACCACTTTAGGGTTGAGTTATCAGTGCTAACAAATACTTCAAATTAAATTGGGAGGTAACAACTGAGAGCATTTTATTTCCGGTTGTAAGGACAAGTTCCCCTAATTCTCAATTATGCACCACTCAATTCTGTTACGACAGGAATTTATTAACCTTGTCTTATGAGCAATTTAGTATGCCACTTTCTACTGCTACAGATCACATTTTTATGATGCATTATTGCTTAATATTGTTAGTGTTTGTGTTTTACCACCAGTTATTCTTGGCTGTAATTTAAGTCTTGTGCTTCACTGCTTTTCCCTTTTATTTTTACTGAAATAGGTTATTCAGGGGCTATATCTTAAGTAAGACACTTCCACCCGTGCACAGGACTGGAAAGTGTAAGTAATTACTTGCATCCACCGTCAATTTTCAGCTGTTGTTGCACAAGCACTGTAACTTGCACTGTGGTTTTTTCCCTTTCTGGGCTGTAATGGTGCACCAATTTGTAGTAATACCACTCAGTAGTTCTGAAAACTGTCCCAGGTGAACAATACTGTTAAATAAGAGTCAGATTTGTATCTGAAGAAAGGATGGCCAAAAAGACTTGGATGCCGAAAGGGGATTTCTTAGGACTTTTCTAGCAAGACTGACAGAAAACTGAAATTTGTTAATATTTTTATTTTCTTCCTTACACTGTCATACTAGTGTAGATGGTTGTGTTGCTGGGTTTTGCCATTGACAATTAAAAGTGAGAAGCAAGCTGGAGGCTACGGGGCTTGATAGTTCTCTTGTCTTGAAAGGAGGCAAGAAGAGAAAACAGATACATCAATGACATGAAAAACAAATACTTCTTGTGTTATCTTCATATAGTACCAAAAAATTATCCTGATTTATGTTAGTTTGAAAAGGAGAGATCTTATGGCATCGAAGACCTCAGTCTGGAGCTTGGAGTTCTAGTGAAGCCAAACCTTATATGGGGTTTAAGTGGAAGGTTTGTCAACTGATCTGTCTGTAAAAAGTTAGATCTCCAGAAAGAATTTAAATTTATGTCAATTTATACAGTGTTAATCTCTGTAGAGCAGATCTTAATGCAAGGCTGATGATTTGGGTCATGTTTGAAATTGATTCAGAGATTGGTCCTTGATGATTTTACATCCAGTTCCAAAGCTGTTTTGAGAATGAGGACCAAAGCCTAAACGTGGCTTCGTTTAAGCTTGAGGGTCAGACTGAAGGGTCTTGTTTTAAAGTGGGTTTTTGTTGCATACTGTAACTTCAAGTGCAAAATACACCATTGTACTGAAAATCTCCAGTCTTTGAGGCTTAAAAGACTCATTGAAGATGAAGGTGAAGCTGTTTGTGTACTTGTAAGCATTATGAGAAGAGACCTCAGGAAGAATAAAAAAAGTGCAAGTGGCACAGAGAACTCTGTCAAAAGAGAAACATTGCTGTGGAGTGAAAAGATGGCTGTTTGAAGGCGACGGCTTTGCCTCTGTTTGAAGTTGTAGCATTTGTGAGTGAGGACGTGCTGCCTTCTCTCAGGGAGAGGATTTGTTAGCCTCAAGAGGATGGCAGCTTTGCTAGGGGTATAGTCCTTTTTAGCTGCTAGTGCCTCAATGCATAAAGCTAATGTGCTTATGGCTGATACAGTGAGGAAAAGCCAGTGTAGAGATTGTTTTCAGAAACATGCTTACAGACACAGCTGTTAGTACAAGTTACACCTTTAAATCAGTATTACAGCTTTCAAAAGTGATTGGCAGAGCTGAAGGGGAGATGAGAGTCTCCTATCCTTCTTGGACATGGGGAAAAAAACACTCATCATGGATCATCATCATAGAATCATAGCATTGTCTAGGTTGGAAGGGATCTTTAATATCATCTAGTCCAACCGTCAACTGAACTATGACAAAACCATTACTAAACCATGTCTCTAAGCACTATGTCATCCCATCTTTTAAATACCTTCAGGGATGGTGCCTCAACCACTTCCCTGGGCAGCCCATTCCAGTTTCTCAGCATATCTTCTGCTGCCGTTGGACTATCTTTTTTTTTTTTTTCTGCTTGTTTTAACTACTGTTTGTCTAGTAACAGGCAAGTCTCTTCCTCAGAAAATGCCTTTCCTCACCTGCATGATGTGCTACAGGTTCTGCCGTATGGGCGTACAAAGGGACAGCTGGGGGGAGGTGACAATGAACAGAATAGGAGGTCACAAGTCCAGGATGTAGGGTAATGTTCTGGGAAGAACCGAGAGTAAACCAGGTAAATGTGTATGCGCAGAGGGAGTCTTCATTCACTTGAACTCTTCCTGCATTTCTTGCGTTGGTTATCTGTATGTCATCCACTGCCACGCAGTCACTTACTCTGTGGTCCTGTCTGCTCCTGCTCCACTGCTCTGGCACTTGCCTGTTTGATGAGGCAGTTCATCAGAAAACTCTTTTTTGAGGGGTGTGTGTGTGTGTGTGCATGTGTGTATCCCAAGTAGCTGTTACTGAGTTTTAATGCCTTGGGACATTGCGGTGAGCTGCCAGGGAGGCGTGGGTGCCAACAGGCAGTTAGGTCAGAGCCACTGACAACCACTTTCAGTGAGCTGTCAGTGTGGCCCTGCCCCAAATCCATCAGAGCTGATGAGTTTCAGCAAGAAGCGGATTTACTGTCTACTTTTAATAAGTTCCTTCCTTTTATTTCCCCTTTCCAGTAAGTTGGTCTTGAGTAGACTGTAATAGAGCCAGTTAAAGCTCGGTACAGTGAAGAGGCACGTCTGTTTAGAAATTGCAAAGAAGGAAACATTTGGCAATAACGGATGTATCTTTTTTTTTTTTGGCAGGATCCAAAGAGCTCGGAAAGCATTTTTTCTTCATTAGCGATCCAAATTTTATCACTGCTCCTGTGCTTTGGAAGCTCTCTCAGTGAGGGTGAGATGATGTAATTGCATAAATGCAAGATTTCCTCTTTTATGAAGGCCAGAAGCTTTGGATGTGGAGTTGATGTAGAAACTGTGCTGGTTCTAGGTCACCTTTACATCTCCCTTGGGCACAGAACCCATTGAAATCCAAGAGGATCTGCGTCAGTTTGAGCTGCTTTAGGTTCTGCTGTCAAAAACAAGCTTCCAGGGAATGCTTTGTTATGTGGAAATAGATGAAATGAAAATTATTTTCTTTTATTTTTATTTAATTTTTTATTCCAAGCTCAGTGTGAGCTCTCCGCACCTCCAGCATGCCCCTAACAACATGTCATTTTTGGTGGCTTCAGGGAAACTTAGAGGGTTTCATTGAAAACTGTCCCTTGTGGCTTTGAACTAGCCCGAGTCTTAATTAAACATTTTTGGTCAGGCGTGACTCCACAGTGAGTCGAATCCTTTGCCTTTGGTGTTTTGTTTTATTTAATCACCAGACTGTTTCTGTATCTAAACACTTCAGCATTGCCACTTGGTTTCCTCTGTTAGTGTTAAAAAAGCTTCCATTAAAAATTATCTTAACCAACCTTTTTGTGTCTTTCTTCAACTTTTCATTCCTAATGACCCATTCCTTTCCCAATCTTTTAATTTTCCTATCTCCTGCTGCAAACTAGATTGTTTACAAATGATACACTGGATTTCCGTTCTTTGTCACTTTCCCTGAACCCTTATTTATATTCCCTTTGTTCTCTCTGGCCTTGCTTTACCTAGAAGTCAGCTATTGCTCAGCCACCCACCAGTGGTTTTATCATAGGAGTAGGTGTGGGTAAAACTTCTTTAAGGAGTAAAAAGTTGCACTATCAAAGGCAGCTTTGGAATCCCTGTAAACTCTTTCCAAATTCAGTTAGTAGTTTTATCTGAATACATGGAAATATTTGAACAGCATACATTGACCAGGTTTTGGAATCCACTTTCTCCCTTCTCCCACAAATTAGTTTGCTTGGTTAATGAGACTGAGAAACCTGTCTTGTTTTGCTCAGTTGAGGCAAGGAATTAGTGTTCATCAGGTAGCTTCCATTGGCATACAGGAATCAAACTTGTGACTCCCCATTTTTTGAGAAGGGAGCATGTGGCACTGAGCTGTTGGGTTGCTTGGAATTTGTGTCCTCTCCGTCTTGCAAAGCTGTCCTACTTGCCCAAGAGGGTCAGCCAAAGTGACTTTATGTCCTGATGGTGAAGCCATTTCCCTCCAATACCTTTAGTCACTGTCTTCAGTGAACAGCTTAATATTTTCTTGCTGTCATACCTACTTTGTGAAAAATTCAGCAAAATGAGAGAGGAAAAACCTTGTGATTTTTTTTTTTTTAGGGAAATTCTGATAAACCCTTCATTCAAGAACAAATCAAAAGAAAATTTTTGCCACTGAACTACTGAACAATCCTTTTCTTATAGCATGGCTTTATAGGATTGTTATCAGCTGGCTGGCCTACGGCATCTGAGATCGACAGTTCTCCATGGGAAAGTTCAAAATGCTTGGCAGCTCGGTTCTGGGCTTTGCCTTTTGCTTTCCTGTTTAGTGTCATTAGCCTGGCTTGATTACACTTCTCAGACTCTATGACTGATATATTGAGATTGGAATGTAGCCCATCATCTGAGAAATCAGAGAATTTCATACACAAAATATTTGCTAAATGCTAATGAGTTCTTAGACCTTGAACCAAATGGTAGTTACATATATTATTTACTTAATACAAAATCTACCCTGCCGGGTATGGTCCTCCTCCCCAGGCACCTTAGTTTACCCATCCCACTACATGAATCTTAAAGATTGCCCACTGAGTCATCCTGGTCCATGCTGAGCGCTTCTCGATCCATCCACTTATCTGCATCCTTTGCTGCTTGTATGTTGTACTGCTGGATTCAGCTGTGCTTATATTAGGATCTCTAAGCAGTGGGAATCCTGCGAGCAGAGTGAGACCTAATTTGAACCCAATCTCTGAAGAAAGCACGCAAGCTTGAACTCGGGACTCTTCTGTAAGCCAACCACTCCAGTGCGAGATGCCTCATTGCATGTTTCATTGCAGGCAGGAAAGAGGTTGGGTTTGAATCATTAGAGCAGCATTTGTTTTGGTGTCTGGACAGCATCAACACTGTCTGATGGTAAGGAAGATGTAAAATTAGAAGTTTAAACTGCTGAATACTCCCAGGATTACTAAGCGAGGGCCTCATGCTGGAAACATTTGTCTGTATCAATGTATTTTGCACTTATGTGCAGTGCTATAATGTATTTTTCATTTATTTTATTAGGAGGAAACCTGAAACCTCTCTTAAGCTGAGGTAAAAAAGATGACACTGGATGATGCTGAGATGAACAAGAATGTAACCCATGTAAATTTTATTGGTGAATCATGCATGCAGCTTCCATATCTAATATACGTGACCACGTGAACAACACTAAAATAAATTCAGCATGTGCTTTATATTGGCTGAGGGGTTGGAAGGCATTAATGCTAACAATGAGTATGAAGTAGTGGTTGGCAAATGAGGGTGTTCCCTTTACAAATGTTGTTTCAACATGCTGCGTGTTTCCTGCTGCATCTAGTGCTTATGATGAAGTTTAGGTTATTTGAATATAGGTTAGTGCCAATATAATGAGCTGCAAGTTTACTTCATGTTACCCTTGTTGTATTTATGTATTTCCTCTTCTGTTCTTTCCTTACCCCTCTCCCTGGGTATGTGATCGCAGCAACCAGTTGTAAGTCATCCTTTTTATCCCTTAAGTTTCTATTGTGTGATTTTCTGCTTTGGATGTAACTTGGCAATATCCGAGTTCGGCTGATGAATGTATTGATGCCATGTGGGATCTACAGCAGTGTCTGGTAATAACTGTCCGTGCACAATGGTTGTGAGTGTTGTATTTGCAGTTCCCTGGAGCTCTAGACAACTTCAAAAGAGCCTAAAACACAATTTAAAGTAAGCAAGTTTGTATGTGATTTTGGAGCAAATCTGAAACTTCTTAAGGGGCTGCCTGCTTACTGGAGTACTTCAAGGACTGCATATGGAAAAATCTGAAATTCACAAAGTTGGCACACTTTGTCCTTTCCTCCACACTGTAGGAGCAATGTGGTACTGAAGCAAGGAACTTATTTTTTCACAAATATTTTTTCCTTTACAGATTTCTAATAGTGTTATGGATGCAAGTCGGGATGGTGAATGGGAGAAGGAAATTTTGTAGGCGGACTCCTTCTGTAAAGCTTTTTGCTCCTAAGAATTATGGTTGTGTTTTGAGCCTTAGGTTTAGTAAGTCTTTGGTCATGCTCACCTTGTGGTAGGTGTCATATGGCCTGTCTTGCTTCGAAGCAAGTGTCACCCTTGTCCAGACAGAGGACCAAAGTGGCTGACTGCCGTAGCAGAACTGGTCATTCCAGGTGGATACCATGATCCTAGAAAATGCTTTTTAGAGGAAAAGCAGAAAAAGTTGGATCTTAGAGCAGCAAGATGTAGCTGCACTAAAAAGTTGTGCAGCAGATTAAGAAAAAAAAAAAAGTGTAATTCTTGGAGAAGTTAAATGTTGACGGCTAGGACCTGATAAAGTGATATAAATTAAAAAAAACCAAACTGTATTTCATATTATGTATGTGGAGAAAATAGGTGGTTAAAATTTTCTTAAAAATCCCCAAAACCAGCTGTAGAGATGTAGAAGAGATGAAGAGCTTAGAGTGTTGAACTACATTTCAAATATGATTATCTCTAGGGCAGATAACCAGATGTGTATGACTTTGTACAGACTGTTATCACTTCCAAACTCAGCCTGTTTTGCTCCTGTTGCCTATTACTAGCGCTGAAGCTCAGCTGTGACCCTCTGAGTGAGGTGTGGAAGGTGGTGTGTGTGCGGTGTAACGGTGTTGCAGTTTTGGCTGGGTTGGCCAATGACAAGATGACAGGTGGTGTCCCCCACCTTTCGCTCCAGGGAGAGGAAGAA